>JABCKO010000001.1:0-178862 GCA_018855915.1 Tephrocybe sp. NHM501043
ATGATCCAGCCATTCCTCGTCTTCCGATGAAATTGACTTTTGCTCGGCCAATTGTGCCTGGAGTTGTGTTTTCCTGGTATTGACTTCTTCTCGTAACTTTTTGAGACCTTTCTTGAGCACGTCGAGAGGTTTTGGTGCTATTACGTGCAAGTCAGGTCCACAGAAGGGGTATGAGTTATGAGTGCTTTGACTGTACATTGTCGAGAGTCACATTAATATTTGACTGATTGGTTGAAGTCAGTTTACTTGGCCGCCACTGACTTCGTTAACTACTTTGTACGGCTTGAGCCACCTCGTTCTCTTACATCGATGTTTGATTCTGAGCTTCAACTCCGGTAATTCAACTTATTTCCAGTTCAGAAAACACTGTGCTGACTGGAGTAGATTAACTGTGGCTGCGTCTTTTTCGAGTCTTCTTAGACATCATTGGACCACTCATTCGCAATGCATGCCTGCCTCAGGAAGGCCACCCAGATTCTGGACGAGTATCAGATCCATGAGCTAGAAGACCAGCTTCCAATCAGACGGAATACTGCGAATGCAAGGCAGACAGCCTTCTTTGAGGATGTTGCTCCCAACCATACAAAGTAGCAATACACTGGCCTGTATTTGATTTGTATGCCCAGCTAAGTATATGTGTAAGCTCTACCTACATACAGAATGTAAACAAACGACACTTGAATTCTGTACACCAACTATATCCACCATTTATAGGTGACAATGCAAAGTCTTGCCACTGTCTCCCAGCCGGCGACCGACCTATATCAGCTTGACCGCCTCGCAGACGAGCTCGCAACCCGTGAATCGATCGTTTCAACGCAACGGAATGGTGACCTCAACATCCACGACCTTCCCGACTTCGTCCCACTCTCCCATGATAACGCTTACCTCACCAGCCCCGACTTCAAAGTCGAGGAATTTCTCCTTTCACGGTCAAACACGTCCCTTCCAGATCTACGCTCCGAGTTGCGAGAGTACCTGTCACAATTGAAGGAGGAACTGGTGATGCTCATAAACGACGATTATGAAGCATTCATTAGCCTTAGTACGGACCTCAAGGATGAAGGTGACAGGCTCCTTAAGCTCAAATTACCACTTCAGGACCTGAGACGCCAAATCATTGTATGTTATGCTTGACTTCCTGGAATGACGTTCCGTTGAACCTATCCAATTGCATCAGCAATCGAAATCCGAGCTCCAGGTTATACAAGACGCGATTCAAGAAAAGCTAGAGAAAAGAGCTATTCTCAGAGAGGAAAAGGTGCTTCACATGTTACCTTCCTTTTGCCGGCTAATCAAGCCCCAGGCCCTCCTACACCTTCTTCTCAAACTCTCAGAATCGGCCACCCGCCTAGAATCACTTCTTCTCATAACAAATCCAGAACAAAAGTCTTCTAAGCCTCCAGACGTTACACCGTCTTTGTCATCCCATGTCGACAGTACTGAGGAGAGTACCGAGTATAGGTATTTTATTTCGTGCTGTTCTCCTTGGATTGAGGTAATGTCGTGTTGTTTAGGTCCCGAGGGAACAGGGCAAAGCATCTCGGACGTGTAGCTGCGGAGTACATGCAGCTTCTATATCATGCCACCAAGGCACGAGCCGAAAGATGTATTTTTGTTGACGAAATCCAATGGGTTTGTGAGATCTCCCCTCTCATTCCTTCACCTCTTTGCCTGACCGCTGCTTGTTCTACTTCAGAGGATTGACAGGATACAATCCACAATATCATCCGATCTTGACCACGTATTCGCTACTGCATTGCTCGCTTTGACGGATGGAAAGGGGGAAGGAAAAGTCACTGAGGTAGAGAAGACTAAACTTCTTACAGATGTGACAGAGTGCTTGAGAACTTATGACATCCTTCGCCTGTGGAGAGATGCAGAAGATGTCCTCAAAAGAGAAGTAGTACGAGGTTTTGTAAAGAAGGCAAGTGGCATGTAACTATTTGCGGGGATGTATTTACGGACCTGGCACAGACGATATACCCTGGTGCTCTTGCAGCTCCTCATTCTCCCATCATCCCTCATACACCATTCGCAGCATCCAAGGCACCCATTTTTCCACTCTCCACACCACTCCCTCCTCGAACACCATACACTCCGTTCACATCCCATATTTCCACGAGACAGAGTATGCCATTCTCTTTAGGCTCCTCTTCCACTTCTCCATATTTTCATTTCTTGGAAGCGACTGATGATCCTTTGGCGAAACTCTACAGCCAAGCTTTACGATTTGTCGAGAGGGATCTCAGTCGAATCATGAACTTCGCTGAGGCGGTTTCTACGAAATCATTTTCGTCTTCTCGTCCGGAAAAGGACCATATTTTCACCGAGCCCTTGCGAGACCACGGCGATGATGAATTTGAGATTATGGCAAATGTAATATGGGAAGAGTTTGGGAGGGCCTTGATAGACGAACTCGGTGGAGTTATCTTCGCATCGGGTCGACCGAACGAGTTCAAGAAGGTGAGTAAAAAGTACCTCTGTCCAGCCAGGACTTCTGAAAACTTGGACCGTGATAGCATCACGAACTCACCCAAGCTTTCATCCGTTGTCTGGAGTACCTTGCCCCCTCTGTGCATTCTATCAAGGCTATGCGGGCCCATCCTACCTATAGAGCTTTTGAACAGCGGTGGCAGTTACCAGTATACTTCCAGATGCGATGGAAGGAGATTATCGGACCTTTGGAAGAATCGCTCTCTGCTGCACGAATCGAGTTGGTCATTTCTGGAGGTCATTATCCATGCAGCTGAATGACATCGTTAACTGATCAAAGTTACAGATAAAGCTTCGTTTATGACTTCCCAAGCGCATGCAGTATGGCTCGCCATCACTGCTTGTTGGAGTGCAGAGGTTTTCATTCCAGACTTGTGCCACAGGTTTTGGAGACTGACACTACAGGTATGTCATCTATACCTCGAAGAATGATAGCGACTAAGGATCCCCTGTTATTTAGATCTTGAGCAGGTACAAAGCATGGTTGAATCAAATTGTATCAAAGGATGAGACAAACTCAAAACTTTTGGTTGGACAGGGAATGGACAAGGTGCCAACTTAGTAGTTTGTTCTCCACGCATTTTGATCTTTTCAATTAGAACTCTTCTTCCCCCTCGCAAACTCGAGCCTCCACCCCAGTTCAAACACACGATTCGACATCTAGCGAAACTACAGCAGCTGATGACGCCACCCTTCGACAAAACGTTGCCGTAATTGCCGACATTAAAATATTACGGACTCACCTATTAACCCTATGGCGAGAAGAAATTAGCATGATGCTTCCTGAGGTGTTTGTTGGGGATGAAACCTATGGGGCCGATGCCCAAGGTTCGTTGTTTTGGCTTCCCTGCATTATCATCATTGACTCTATCACAGATGCTCTCCAAAACATTCTGTCCAATCTCACTTCCTTGATCTCACCTCTGTCCGATGAAGTCGTCAATATTTTGACCAAGCGTTGTTGTGATGCTCTGTTGCCTGTCCGGTCAATACCTTCACAGTTCCGAGCCATGTCGAACAAGCGTATTCCCACAGAACCTAGTTACTTTGTGGCGTCTATCCTTCGCCCTTTGAAGCTCTTCTTTGGTATTGGTATTGGGGATGGTATCGGGCTCTCGCTGGGCAAGGACTATGTCCAGCCGTACTCCATTGAAATATTTGAAAACATTGTTCAAAGGTAACCACCACTTCCTGGGAGAATGGAGCCAGTTAATGACTTCTTCCATATAGATATATATTCTATCTTACTGCGATGAAGAAGACGGAAGAATCACTTCGCAGGCTCAAGAAGGGGAAGAAGCCAACTTTCTCGTTGTTTGGAAGTGCCAATGCAGGAAAGGAAGATGATGCGAGAGACGAGGAGCGCATCCGCATCCAAATGATCCTAGATGTGGATGCGTTCGGTAGCGATGCTGAGTCTCTAGGAGTTATTCCACAAAGTAGCGAAGCCTACAACGCCTTGAAAGACATGGTTCAAGCCCTGGAAGGCATGTTGCAGAACTGTAAAAATCGCCGGCTTTCATCTAACACTCATCCTAGCTCCTGAATCGTCGTAGGTTGTGTTCAATGTTTGAAAATGTCCACGTCATATTCTATTACGGTGCACATATGTTGTGGTATACTAACCCTGTCCGAAAAACGACGATTTGCAAGGGGGATGCACCAGTTTGATGAAGTGGCGAGTTCGCCAGGATAGGCTTTTGACAACGGGCGCATGCAGATTGAAAGGGTGACCATCCACGTTCGCGTTCTTGTACGATTTCCGCCATTGTTTCAAACATGTCGCGGTCAACGAGATGTTTTGTAATAACAAGCATATCTCCTTCCGAACGGTATGACTCCAACATCCCCGTGAGAATGGTTCGGAACTCGGTGTACTGAGAATGCATGGTTGAAGGGGCGGAGTCAATGAGTCGTTTGAAAAGACTCGGGAACGAAACAGCCTGTGTTGTTGTGACAGAAACCAAGGACGCGAATATTCTATGCACAAGGGCGCGGAGAGTGACCAAGATATCATCCCACTCGTTATAACTCTCTGGTGGCTCTGGCTGAGAGGAAGATAGCGTTTGGACACTATGTATTGTGCTGCTGAGAAGTTGAAACCAGATATCCTCCAAAGGGACCTTGTTTCGTGAACCAGCCTTCGAGTGCTCCAGGCACATGTCGATACCAATCGCGGCGATCGATACTAGAGAGTCAACATCGCGACGAGTCTCCTGTGACGTTTGACCCGTGGATGACTCGAGGATAGAAGTAAGGATTCTTTGGGTTAACCGCTTCTGGTAGGCTTCGGCCTTCCGTAATGCTTCTTGGGGCTCGCCACGTTGATTTGTAGCCCACACAATAGCATCATACACTTTCTCCGTTTCGCACGTCAGGAGAGTCGAATTCCAATCCACAAGTTCTTCTGGAAGGTATTTCAGCGTCTCAATAAGTCCCTCGGGGTGAAGTCGGCATTGCAAGGATATGTAGAGCTGACGGAGAGGTCCAGATATCTTCCGTGAGGGCCCATAACTCCTCAATAACACCTCCTCGTCTTGTTCGGAGGGGCCGAGAAGGCCGCGTAGGTAATAGAAGCGAAGATCATCGTTGGCCAAATGTTGCAACGCTACCTCGTGAAGGTCAGGACAGTGCTTATCGAGAAGATGGGCAGTGTCAACAAGACTACGATGCAAAAGCTGAGGAAGAGCGGCAGAGATGGAGGTGTGGATGTCAAAGGAAATGGACCCATTGTTAGCATGGGTACTGACAGTGAGGACTTCGTCCACGCTTAACAATGCTTCTGAAGGATGGAGCTGGCGGTCTTCCAGGTATGCGGAAAGCAATGGCCCCCAACGGTGTTCTTGGCGATGCCACGATCGAAGTATTCGATAGAATCCCGCAGATTCAAAAAGACCGATTAATTGTTCACTGTTATGAGGATTATATGCTGAAAGTAGATATTCAGCTGCCAATTGCCGATCTTCCCGCGTGTCGAGGTCCGGGTCTTCAGCGAGGCCGATGATAATATCATAAAGAGCGCTGGGAGGAATTGGAAGAAATTGAGGGTATTTCGGTACGTTGCGAGCAATGAAGATGTTGACGAATGTGGAGTCTGATGTAGAAAGGTCTCCAGTTGACAAAATCTCCATCAATATCCTGACAATTACAAGTCGATTTGTGCCCCGAGACTCATCGTTTAAGAATGAGTCTTCAAAAGCGATGTCAAGGGAGTGGAGGAAAGACTCTGCATCGAAGCGAAGCAGCTGTCGCACATATGGATAAGTTGGTTCGGCGCCACCGTCGTCATCTGAGGTGAGAACAAGTCTGGACCCTTCTCCTGGGGGCCAAACGCTGGAGCGTCCAAAGAACAAGAATGAATACACCTCTTTCTTGGCTCTTTGCGCGTCATCTTCAGGCAGCGTTTCTTCACTTGGATAGGAAAGACCAGACAGAATGTTCGAAAGATACGGATAGACTTTGTATGCGTTCAGTATGATGGTCTCCATCAAAACCTCGTCCTCTGGGCCCATCTTGTCCTGGTCCTCGGACCTTGCCCGCCTAAACTGATGAACCTGTCTGATCAGGCCGAGCAGATCCACAAGAGGCGCAACAAAGTCACATAGAGCCCGAGTATAAACGTATATAAGTGCATCGTAGAGTTGATATCTTTGACAGAGGAGGATGGTTTGATGGATGTCCAGACATGCGGGATCTATGTGCCATATGATCCTCTCGATGCGGTCTGGTCGGTTGTCCTCCTCGTGTAGAGCCACCAATCGTTGAGTAATGCGTGGTGGAACGTAATGCATGTCGTTGTTTAGGACAAAAGGTTCTAGTTGGCGAACGAAAATCTTTGAGATGCCTGTGTCATCAAATCGCTGGAAGAGGTCTTCAAAGAGAAACTCGAAATCGTCGAGGGCAATGGATGCGCGGCACGAAACCGATACAAGACCTTCAAACAATGAGGTTCGGTCAACTCCGCGGTGGTCTGGGGTACTATGAGTCCCGTCTGTCATACGATCTTCCGAAAAAGCATAGCTTGCAGATGCAACCATTAGATCTCGCATCTTCCCTCCGATCACTTCTTTCCGAAGAATTGGGTCATCTGGAAGGCCATTCCTGTTTCCAGGAGCAACCCCGGTGTAGTAAGACCTGGCGAGATCGATGGCACTAAGAAAGTCCCCCTCCTCCACAAAGGCCAGAATGCGATCCGCCCATGTAAGAAGTGTACCGACTCGGACTTCCGTTCTGCACTACGCATAGACATCTGAGTATGCCTCTTTTTCCGTATTAACCATGAACTCACAAGCAGAAAGATCTTCCCCTTATAAATCCGTATACTATGTGAGACATCTCCCGCGGAATCGGAATACGACACAGAACCGTTGACTGTGTATGAAAGAGAGGGTGATACAAGTGAAAAGCCATCAAACCCGATAGATTCAATAACTCTCATAGCATCGATATCGAAAACGTGCAAACTCTGTGCAGTGAAAATGGCAATTTGCTTGAAGCCGGCACGTGTGAGACCTGACCTACCGCGCAAGGAATAATTACTTACATGGACATTCAACCACTGGACGGCGAATATATCGCCCTCTGCAGACCATCGGCCCGCTTCGTGGTAAACTATCCTCCCAACTTCCACCTCCACATGTTTACCTGTACGAAAATTATGAGCCGTCTCTTTGGATCGATATTCATCCACTCGGATAAGCCGAAGAGCACAACCCCAGGTGAATACAAGCATGGGAGACGCGCTCGTCATGCCATAAGTGTCATTTGTTGGTGAATCGTTAAAAGCCGGCTTCAGCACCGCAGGTAGAACACTTGGACACCACGCCAACGCGCCCCTTGCCGCAGACGTTTGTTTATATGACAAACCCTCCTCTGCGCCACGAGGGCATTTGAACCACGTTCGCGGTGTGGGCTTTAATCCAACAACGACCAATTTTGAGGGAGTGAGCATTGCAATAATGTTGTACTGATCTGTTGGGTGGGTAGAGGTGCCTAGTGGGAGAGGCACTGTCGCCAGTATTGCATATCGTGACTTACGACGCCGAGGAAGTGAAGTGTCGGGAATGAGAGAGGGAGTTGTATATGAGATGGATTGAGGAAGAGTGTCCGACTGGTACTGCCCAAGGATTCGAAGAATGTCGGGCGCCTCGACAAACAACATTTTTCCCAGGCTATGATAAAACGCCAGGCCACGATCATCTGATGAGACAATGGCTGTGTGCCGCGCAGCTATGAAATCTATGCTGACAATTCGTGACCCCTCAATGTGACCCTCCTTGCGGCCAGAAGCTACATCTTGGAGAGTGGTAGGCGGCACGAATCGAGTGGGCACTTTGGGGTTTTTCAAATCAAACAACTGGATGTGGCCAGAAGCATGGCCAGAGGCAACATAGGTGTGGTCGTGCGACAAGGCCACCGCAGTCACGGCTCCTATAGTCTTTCCTTGAATGTAATTCTTGGTCAAAGAGTCCACGCTTAATCGAAGAAACATACCACGGGCCTCGTTTCCACAAATGCATATCAGCCTTTGTTTGAAGTCATACACACAGATTTTCCCCTGGTCAGTTCCAATGCAGATAAGTCCGGTCACAGTGAACACAGTAGGGGTGCCTAACATTGGCGCGCCAAGAACAGACGAGAGTTTTTGAGTCAATGAGTTGTACATATGTTCGGATATGTTGGAGAGCTTAGTCCACTTGAACACATCACGTTCAGACAGGGACGTGTGCTCAACCAGTCCATCCGTCTGCCCACTTGCAGAATGCAAGTTGGACCGAGAAGATCTACGCGACATGGAGGAGAGATGGGAAGGAGATGGGGTCATTCTTTCTCTGAGATGCGAGTTGGAGGCCATTCTACTTCCACCACTCCCGTTAGAGGCCAATCCAGAAGACTGTGGTGTAAATGACCGAAGGCGCGAGACGCTGGGGGGTAAGAAGGGCCGTGATAGCTTGAGGCCTCCACTAGAACCGTTGGACTCAATGCGAATAGATGTGGTAGATTGCATAGATGACGTGGACGGAGGATGGTTGGAAAGAGCGACCTCATGCTGCTGCAAAAAAAGCATGTTAATGGAAGACACGAACGACATCCACAGATGTGTAAGACATACAAGCGAATCTTGATTACTGAAAAGAGAGCAGGTATCATCCTCGATCTGGGCCAAGGGTTGTCCCACCTCGTGCGCATTCAGCTCATCGTCTGTAAGCTCTGAACCAAGTACTTCGCGTAGTTGGTCTATGTACCCTATAGTTACGGGTGGTGCATCGACACCGGTGTAAACGAAACCCTCATCTTCATCTTCATCTTCATCTTCATCTGCAAATGGTTCAGGTCCATCCTCTCTGTCGTCGAAGAGTTCCTCCATTCGAGTTGAGTAGTCGCCAGGATGTTCTTCCGCGTTCGCGTCGCCATTGTCAGAAAGCCCAGGAGATGATTGCCTGAGGGTATTAGCTCCATCTTCATCTAAGACATAACGAAAATGGGTGCCATCAGGAGATGAGGGGGACATTGGCGAAGAGTAGAATGTCAAGCCACTATGTCCAAATGGCATCAATAATAATAGTGACGACTTTACTTACAATTCTGTCTTGCATAAGCAATACCTTTACTTCCCTTCAAATTCACTCAGGCTTCACTCGGCTTCACTTCCAACAGTAATTGTGATTCGGGTTCTGGCGTCAACTGCGGGTTTTCAAATAGTAACAATAGGTTTGAAGCCATTTGTTTCTGCGATTGATATATATATAAAATAGCGAAAGTTTCAGGATTGGATGTAGCAAAACATAACACGTTCAACTATATAGTAGTTAATGACAATTATTTAGTACGATGGGAAAGAATAACAGTACACGATGAGGGAGAATGACTATACAATATTATGTTCCAACGTAAGAAGTGGCCAAAATTTCTGAATGTCAAAAGGGGGGGAGACTAAGGACAGACAAGTCATGTGGAATTCATCCTGCGGTCTCGGTTCCTAGCTCCAGGTCCGAACTTCTCCTGGAAGCGTATGAGTTCCTCCATTAGTTCCTCCATGAGTTTTATCGTAGCCGATGATTGTGTGTTGTCAAATTGGAGAGGGGGTGCAGGTGGAACGGCGACAGGTATGTCGTTTGGTTCTGGCTGCGCTGTCTGGTGTCCCTGAACCTCCATCATGTCGCGTTCCTCGACGTCACCTGCAGAACCCGACCTCTGCTTGCTGTTCATCTCTTCTTTGTACGCTTTGGCCAAAGCTTCCCTTCGCCTGCTCCGATCTTGCGCCGACGCTTGTTCTCTCCCGACCCATTCTACCAGAGACCTGACTCGTTTGTTCATGTCTCCTACGCTCATCCTTTTACTTGGCCATTTGATTTTCACTCCTCTTTCGACAGAGTGATCAACGCTGTCACCCCTTCCTGCTCCCAATGCTGTGGCACTGCCACGCACTTCCAGTGGCTGAGGAGACTCCGTCGGCAACATCGGCTCAAGATGAGCCAGGTAGTCGGGCAGGTTCCACGAGGTGTACAGTGGCTGCTGAGAGACTGCATATGCGTGTGAATTGCGGTAGGCGCGGGCCGATTCATTTGCACTCATTCCTGGCGTTTGGCCTGTCGGGCCATTGAGTGGGGCACGACGAGCGCTGTGTTCCCCACCGGAAGCACCGTGAGAGTGGGAGTGGGAGGCCGGAGGTCGTTTCCCTTGGGAAGATTTCGCCCGATTATTGTTTCCTTGTCGTTTCGTAGTACTCAGTGGCGCTTGAACTAGAACCATATCACGGGTGTCAGAGGAAGTAGAAAAGCGTCGAAGTAGACCAACCATCTTCACCATCGACACCACGGAGTCCATCAATATTCAAGGCGGCAGGTGCTGCTTTCTTTCCACCGCGTTTGTTCGATCGTGCAGGTTTAGAGGGGGCAGAAGTTGGTTGCACTAGGCTTTTGGTTTGGCCAGGCGTGCTGTCTCGTGCGATGGACCCCGGATGATCTGATGCAGTAGAAGCGGACCTCGTACGCTTCTTGGGTTGACTGGCCAAAGAGAATTAGACACAGCATGGGGTGAAGCGAGAGGAAGGTATGCACATATCGTCCTCGATCCGCTTTCTCTTCTTCCGGCTACCCAGACCTGCATCTGCATCTGCCTCTTCCTCGTTGAACTGTTGGACATCGCGTGGACCACCTGAGGTCACACTGACATTATCGTGAGCGGCAGCAGCTTCGGCGGCGGTCGCCTCGATGATCTCCTTGAGACTCTCATCGAAGGCGGCATCCCGACTATTCATTGTGTTTCTGCGCTTGGATGGCTGTTTGAGGAGAGTTGAAGGAGAATGGGAGCGAGATACACGCGACGGAGCGGATATAGGGTTATGGTGGGTGTTGGCAGACGCTTGCCGAGGAGGTCGTTTGCGTTTCCTAGTAGGTCGAGCATCAATGGTTAAATATCGAAGCAATGAAAAAAAAACACGAACCTCAGGAGGTCGGTGTGAAGCTCAGGCTTGCATTCTTCACAGTAATAGTCATCGTCATAGAGTTGATCTTCGGATTCAAATCCCATGCATAGCCCGTGCTGCCAGACCTTACAGGTTTCGCACTGCACCATGAATTCGCCTGCATCCGGGTCATCCTCTCCTTAGAGGGGAATTTCATCAGAAAAATGTTGCAGCGCAGATGGACACAGGGGCTTACCGGTGCTGCCACAGACACAACGCGTGATGCCCTGCTCCTCCTCCTCTGGGGCATCGAGTGGTGGATTTTGGGGCGATTCAATGTTATGTGTGACGTGTATAGGCTCGAGGGTGACTTGCTTGTCCTTGTCCTTGTCTTTGGGCTTTCGCTTGTTTCGACCGGCGGCGGCGGTGGTTGTGGTGGTAGAGCTGGTAGAGCTGGTAGAAGGTGCCGGTGGGTTCTTGCGGTCGTCGACGGCGTCATCTATGTCCTCTTGCTTGAGACGCTTCTGTCTGCCATTGCTGTTGTTAGATGGGAGAGGAGGACGAGGGGGAAAGTCCTTTTGTCTTGGGGGAGGGTCTGAGTCTGGAGACTTTGAGGCGCTGGTGGACGTGGAGGGAAGTGAGCGTCGTCCTGAGCGGCGTGTCTCGCGGGGAGAGAGGGGAGGACCCATTGTGGCGGCTTGGGCCATACTCGAAGGTGCGACAGACGCAAAAACCACATTCGTCCAGTGTCCATACATCCCTAATCACCCCTTCAATTCCATTCACGTGCACAGGTCACGCGTAATGCCATCAATATTTTTCAAGATTCAAGATGCACACAAGACATTGACTCACTCGCCCAGTTTGCCATGGCTCCTGCTGCAACCATAGAGTACTCCTCCCATGCTCCAGAACCCTTGTCTTATCCAAGGCTCCCAAAACATCACCTCACTGATTCAAATACCCCCGATTATCTCAAACTCATTCTTACCTCCAAGGTCTATGACATTCTAAAGGAAACCCCTCTCGTTCTTGCAAACAATCTCAGCGCAAAGCTCGGAAATCAGATTTGGCTCAAACGCGAAGATCTCCAGGAAGTATTTAGCTTCAAGATCCGCGGCGCCTATAACTATATGGCTAATCTGACAGAGGAGGAAAGATGGAAAGGTGTAATCACCTGTAGTGCGGGTTAGTGTGCGTAGCTCGAGTAGCTCATCTTACCCGCCAAACTATATCCGATCCTGAATTCTACTTTCTTCTAGGCAATCATGCTCAGGGTGTCGCACTTTCCGGCGCTCGTCTTGGTATTCCTTGCACGATCGTCATGCCTCAGGGCACCCCGTCTATTAAGGTTCGGAACGTCACCCGTCTCGGTGCCAAAGTCATCCTCCATGGCTCCGATTTCGATGCAGCAAAGGCAGAATGTGCTCGTCTCGCTACTGCTCATGGATTAGCTTTCGTTCCACCGTACGATGATCCACTCGTTATTGCCGGCCAAGGCACAGTGGGCATGGAAATTCTGAAACAGTGTCCTGATTCCGACACCTTGGACGGAATTTTTGCTGCTGTTGGCGGAGGCGGCCTTGTGGCTGGAATCTCCGAATACGTAATAAGAATTGGCAATCCTGATACCAAGGTCATTGGCGTTGAGACCGTCGATGGCGACGCTATGAAGCGAAGTTTAGCTGAGGGCGAACGTGTCACCCTCAAGGAAGTTGGCCCATTCAGCGACGGAACAGCTGTGAAAATTGTGGGGGCAGAACCTTTCAGGATTTGCAAACAGCTCCTGGGAGAAATCGTGTTAGTAGACAACGACGAGATATGTGCCGCGATAAAAGATGTATTTGAAGGTTTTTCCGCCCATTTCCACTCTTGCCTCTCATATTCTCAACCAGTATTATCGTTAGAAACCCGGTCGATCACAGAACCAGCAGGTGCTCTCTCGCTGGCTGGCCTGAAACATTATATCATCAACAACAATCTCGTTGGCGCGCAGAAGAAATTCGTAGCTGTGGTCAGCGGTGCTAACATGAACTTTGATCGCCTACGATTTGTGGCGGAACGAGCGGAACTGGGAGAGGGTCGCGAGGCTCTTTTGAGCGTTGACATTCCAGAACGCCCTGGAAGGTTTGTCCATTCCCCTGTCTCGATGTATCGCAATAATAATTGACATCCCAACTTATTACCTAGCTTCATTGCTCTTCACACCGTCATCCACCCACGAGCAGTGACAGAATTTATCTATCGATATAACGTGACAGGAGACAGAGCCCATGTCATGCTTTCGTTCAGAGTAGACTCAAAATCACGAACGACCGAAGTAGAAGAAGTCCTGGCGGCGCTTGAGGCAAACGACATGAAAGGATACGACATCAGCGACGACGAAATGGCCAAGAGTCATGCGAGATATATGATTGGGGGGTGCCCAGTGGTCCCTGATGAGCGCATCTTTCGCTTCGGTAGTTCAACTTTCAACTTGTCCCAGTACTCAAACAAATGACTGACTTTGGCTCCAAAGAATTTCCGGAGCGTCCCAATGCCCTTCGATCTTTTTTACTCGGTTTACAACAAGGGTGGAACATTTCACTGTTCCACTACCGTAATCACGGCGCTGGTAAACGAAAGTCTCAAACCTATGTCGACTCTGGCTGATTGTGTGAAAGATCTTGGCAGGGTTCTGGCTGGCATTCAAGTCCCGCCAGTTGACTATCCTGCCTTCAATGAATTTTTAGAGAAACTCAACTTTGCCTATGTGGAAGAAACCGACAACGTCGTTTACAGGCGCTTTTTACGGGGCTAACATAGACTAGTTACGGTAGAATTACAGCAAGATCTGAAGTACAACAATATACAAATAGCAGTTAAGCAACGAAAGCGCAGGAGCTGTAAGTTACGTTTACACTATGCCTACAAAATCATCCCAGTGTCCGATTAAGACAGACGCATTCAAACCTCCACCGCCTTCCTACCCTTTCCAGCATTCCAAAGCCACTGTAGGGAGTCCCTCAGTGATGAGTTGCGGCGATGGCGCCCCTTTATAGGATTGACAATGGTGTCTGCAGGGACCGTAACAACTGGCATCTTTTTCGGCGGTAGTATCGGTGATCCAATCAGTGTGGGGGAGGGTGATTGGCGGGGAGGGACGGTTGGAGTACTCGTGGCTTCGATAGCTTTCACTGCAAGAGCAGTCGTGAGCCCGCGGTTACCGATCCGAATGCCCGAGGAACCATATTTGTACATCCAGCCGATCTCCCAACCACCGTCTTCGCATTGCAACGGTAGAAGCGCTCGCAGATCAACCTCATTTCTGATCCCGACAAAGTCGGTAACAAGGATTCGCATTGCGAGCGCTAGAGCGTCTCCCTCCGCGCCGATTCTCTCCTGAACTCTTTCCTTCAAAAGTGGCTTGAGCGCTGCATGAAGCTCTTGGTCTCCTGAACCGGCCAGTAATCGACTGGTGAAGAACAAGAAACATTCCGGGGTTTCGTAATATCGTGTGCCATCAAGATAAGCGCGATTTCGAAGGACTTCTTGGACCCATTGTAGCGTTTTGTGCAGTTCATCACCACGCCCATATGTGTAGAATAGGCTCAAGGTGTTCACACAGACGATGGGATCAAAGCGAGGCCTACGGTGATCAAAATATGTCTGTTTTTCTCCATTAGACTGGGGTCCTGAAGATCAAGCAACGGACGTACCAAAATAATGCCATCTGGGCCCACATACTCAAGCATCTCGTCCATGACAGAACAAGCGAGCTCTTTATCGCGGCGGAGCACAGTCAAGGCGAGGGATGTCGTATCGAGATCAAAGGGAAATTGTTCCGTCGTAAGTTGACCCTTTCCTGAATGTCAAACACGCTTAAAACCGTCTGTTCGATGTGAGAACGACCAGACTAACCTTGGAAAAAGTTCCACGTTCTGGGGTGCTCCACAAGGTCAACAAGGGACCTTGAGGTCAAGTCAAATAGTGTCGAAATCACGTCGAAGGGTTGAACTTACCTCTCGCTCGTGGCCTCTAGAATTAGGAGTTGTGCAAAATTTTCGCGAAGCTCTATGGCTGGATGCTTCTCAGTCCTGTCCGTAACAGAAACCATGCGGCCAGCGTTCTGTTTTAGATAATCGCGGCCGCGAGCTATAGGATCGCCGACAAGATTACGAAGAGCGCGCCCGACATTATGGGAGTTATCGAAGATGATGCCGTGCAATCCAAGGGAGCGAGCAGACAAAACGTTCTCGGAACGATCATCCACGAATATAGTGCTATGTGGGTCAACACCTGTAGCCGACAGGACTTGTGTGAAGAAACCAAGGTTCGGCTTCCGTTCACCTGCAGCCCCCGAGGTGAAAACTTGGTCGAAAATGGACCAGTCCGCAGGCTTCGAGCGAAGGACCTCGTAGTCTGGCAAAGAGATATTGGACATTGCGAAGACTTGGAGTTGGCCATGCGACTGAGCTTTAAGTTCTCGAATGAGTGCAATAAGCTGGTTGTCGGCCTGCAGGGAGTCCCGAGCCTGTTGAAATGCGCTCGCAATTTCATCGGACTCGAGAATGAATTCCTCCCCAACTTTGGCATAACATTCCGACTCAGAGAGACGCCCCCGTTCGTAATCGAACCAGGTAGGAGAGGAGAGAATATCACGAAGAGTTCGAGGCGAGATGCTAGTCTTGGTATCTGAAGACCATTTAAAAAGGACGTCTCCAAGGTCGAAGATGATTGCAGTGTACCGAGAAGACATTGCGAAGATGAGGAAATATCCGCCGTCATGTCTGTATTTATACAGAATCAGTTTGTAGGCTCCTCCAAATTCACCCAAATGAACCATGTGCCTTGATGAAGAAGAACCATGTTGGCTTAGGCTAGGGATTCGCTCTCGTCCATGATGACAGGCCGCGCCTCAAGGTAAGTCCTGCTGGTAAACAACCCCAGCAGGGGCGTAGCGACCCGAACAGACTGCCCCTTTGCTAGACGCCTCGTGGTTGTAATTTGATTCCAGAAGGATCAAAATGTGCGTTGGCCAGACCACCTGCCTGTCGGCACTCGGGATGAGCGGCGATCGATGAGCAAGCGACTGAGCATTTCAGCAGTGCAACTGACCTTCTAAGTTCTAGGCGATCTTGCAAGTTGATCTATAGGCCGATTTTTGATGATCTAGATCAGATATCCAGACATCCCTGGATATTGCCGAGCCGGACAAGACAAGTGCGGCTGAGATTTGTGGGTGCTCAGTCCTGACTAGTATAGTCGTGGCACTTGGGACCCAGGGCAGTGGCTCAGGGATCTAGCCCGCAGGTTGCTACAAGAGCCACCTTTGTGGGATGATCAAGAGGAGGTGGATCGAAAGAGCCACTCGAATTTTGTTTTGTAACACTCCATTCAAATTTATAAGTGGCGCATATGTTTTGGGACTTCAATCCACCACCACACAGTACTAAGTCTACCACTGGTAATGTTAAAAGAGTTGTGGTCAACAGCGCAAGGTCGCTTATCTATCGTCATGGGCCACTGCTTGTGATCAGATCGATCAGATTCTATAAGCAAGCGTGCGCATGCTGATTGAATTATTGATGTTGCAAGTACCTACACAAGGAGCTAGAGATCTTCAGGGCCTTCTATATCGTATCATCCATTATAGTACGGATATCCTCAGTGATCACCGTGTTAAGCAAAAAGTTTAGTCTAAATGGTGTATGTTGGGTTAGAACTCCACGGGGGAATCATGATACTCATCTTCATTTTATATAATTACCGGTGCTGAAGGTAACTTGTTGCGACTTGAAAGGGTTTGGAAGGAGTGCTAGATCAAATCAAACGTACTTCTGGCGACAAGGAATGCCCCTTACATACATATTGCAAATTTATCATGCAGTTCTGGTTCGCCCCTTGAAGCCAACACACGTCAACGGAAGCAGAAATGTGTGCAATCTAAAAGGAATCATGGAATTTCGTCATCAAACGATGGTCATGGACGGTTGTCGCTGATGCGAAATGGAAAGAGATGTAGTAAGAACGCTCATATCTGTTGTATGATGCCAACTTGAAAGTTGAGTGGTACATACTGAAGTAGATTTCATGCAGAAACATTTTCCTTGACAGTTCGGTTAACCGTCAAGATCGTTTCAGTAATTAGATACCCACAGTAGCTTGATGTAAGTATTTTTTTTCGCGTTCACATGCAAAAATTTTCAACCCTTCGCTGGACCCACAGAAGGTGAATCCAGAAAACTCCAGTATCCGATTATGTATGTGCGGGCGAACCTGTCAGACTGTAGGCGCGGACTGGTGTCGAAACTTTAACGATCTTTGAACTCAATGCGGGCTGCAACTTACGTGCACTATCAACAAACCGTTTTGGCTAGCAGAAGCCGCAGTAGCTTCAACAGTTCATCAGGCGCAATGAACAGTCCGCGCCTTGAGCTATTACTAGACACGACAGTGATGACACAAGGGAACGGTTCTCCATGGGTTCACATTTGACTGATCTCCGGAACTCTCACACAAGTGGGAAAAAGAATCTTTTTCGTTGGTGCACAAGGTCTTGTAGGTCCAAATGAGGCTGTCATCAGAACACAGGAAATTTGAAGGGTTGCGCGGAAGGACTGTAAGAGCGGCGAGACAAACGCAACATGTATGGCTTGATGACGAGACAACATGATAACTGATGTATTCGGTTGCGGGGAAGTCTACATCGAATTTGACGGTTACCCTGGAGAACACATGTATAGTCTGTAAAAGGTTGGAGGGAAAGGCGAGTCCACACACCTCTTCCTCAAGCATGGCTAATTATGGTGGCTAGTCTGAGGTTTCCGGCTCAGATATACATTCTCGCCGATAACATAGGCAGTGAAAGCAACGACTGCAATGCCAAAGCCAGGAAAGAGTTGACGAAACATGACACGGTTGGAGAAGACGAGGTTTTTCCTCCATGCCTCTCTTTTTGCCCATGGGTCCCTAAACAGCGGAAGGTTGGACATGACTGAACACTGGGCGATGAGAATATGTGAGAGGTTGTATGGAAAATGGACTTGCTATGTGGTGGTACACTGTTTCTCGCAACCGTCGCCGACTTGCGCCGGTTGATCAGGACAGGTGTCGTGATCTGACACCTTAGGGTAGGCCAATGCGACTTCGCCGGAAATTTGATCAATTCCAACGACTTGTCTCATTCTTCCCAGTCTACACCCCTTGCTTGTCTATATCTCCTTTCTTGCCCCTCTTAATTACTCGCCCGGCGCGTTTAATTCATTCTGCGGTACAAACCATGCCCAGAGCGGCCCCTGTTCTCGCTCGCGACCGAAACCTACTCGGTCCTAATTCAAACCCCAATGGCCTCAACGATAACTTCGCTTCCAGCGGAAAGAACCACGTGAACGGGGATGACGGGGATATTTCGATGAGCGAGGACGATGATTTGCCGTTGGTGCGTTTATGTACTTACTGGGAGCTTTATTAACATGCCTCTAACTCATGCCGCTACTGCCACCTCATCAAATAGTCCCAAAACTATTCTAAGTCAGAGTCAATTGCTTCACCTCCCCTGACCCTCAAGCGCAAGAAGCCAGTCTATGCTGAGTCTTCCAGCGACGACGACACTCCTTTGGCTTCTTCTCCAGCCAAAGCCAAACGGGTTGCTACTGTGGCGATGGTGGGGGCTGCGGAACTTACCACCACCTCCGCTCGTTCGAACCGTGCGAACGGTCCGCCGAGCTTAAAGGCTGCGGCCGCATCCTCTAGTAGCGATCTTGAAGCGCCACTATCGCGCAAGGCCAATGGTACATCGAAGAAGCCCCCGAGGAAGAAACTCAAAGAGGAGTCAGACTTTGACGCGTCAGATGATGACGAGGTTTCTGCTCCGCCCAAGAAACCTGCGCCGTCGAGGAAGCGCAAGGTGAAGTCGGAAAGTGACGCCGAGGACGACAAACCCATACCAGCCGAGAAATCTTCTACTATGCCTCGATCGAAGAAATCTGCTACTAAGCCTAGAGCGAAGAAATCAAAGAAGGAAGAAGATGCCTCCGGCTCCGACACCCTCGAACCTAAGAAGCGTGCCTCTAAGGCTGCAAAGGCAGCAGAAAGTTCTCCAGTCAAGGGGAGCAGGAAAAAGAAGGAGAAAGAAGAGCAGGAGGAGGAAGAGGTTTTCAAATGGTGGGAGGCAGATGCCATAGGCGACGACTCGGTCAAATGGCAAACACTCGAGCACAACGGCGTCATATTTCCTCCTCCCTACCAGCCGCTACCTCCCGACGTCAAAATGAAGTATAATGGTAGGTTTTGGCCTCTCTGTTGAGTGACCTTTTATCTAAGAGTCTTACAGGGAAAGAGGTCGATCTCCCTCCTGCCGCTGAGGAGGTGGCCGGCTTCTACGGAGCAATGATAGAGACCGACCATGCGCGGGACGCTACATTCAATAAAAATTTCTTTGAGGACTGGAAAGTTGTCATGAAGAAGTATCCTCCGGTGCGTCCCTCTGGCATTGTATTTCCGCGACGCGCTTTCTAACTTTAAAGGCTTAGCTTGACGGCACAAAAATAACTTCGTTTGAATTATGCGACTTTCGCCCTATGTACGAACACTTTGAAGCAGAAAGGGCGAAGAAAAAGGCCATGTCTTCACAGGAGAAGAAGGACGCGAAGAAGGCCAAAGATGAGCTCGAAGCCAAATATACAACGTGTCTCCTTGATGGACGTAAGGAGAAAGTGGGCAATTTTCGCGTCGAACCCCCTGGCCTTTTTAGAGGTCGTGGGGATCATCCAAAAAAAGGGGCGCTCAAAGTGTGTAGCATTTTTCAAAGTGAACGCTCTTGCAGCTGATGAAGTGGGACAGTTCCGTGTGCGGCCGGAGGATATCACGATAAATATAGGGAAGGACGCTCCGGTTCCTATCCCAAACATGGCGGGTACATGGAAGGCTGTGCAGCATGACAATACTGTTACTTGGCTCGCCAATTGGACGGAAAACATCAACAATAACCACAAATATGTTTTTCTGGCTGCGGGAAGCTCTCTCAAAGGCCAAAGCGACATGTTGAAGTTCGAGAAGGCTCGCGAACTGAAGGTGAGCACTGAGGCAGGAACATGAGACAGAAATTCAAGTTTCCATTACAGAATCACGTCGATCGCATTCGTCAGAATTATACTCGAGACCTCAAATCAAAAGTCATGGCGGATCGTCAACGCGCAACAGCCATGTACTTTATCGACAAACTCGCTCTCCGTGCTGGGAACGAGAAAGGCGAGGATGAGGCTGACACTGTTGGCTGTTGTTCACTTCGCTGTGAACATGTGACTCTGGAACTGCCAAATTTCATCATCTTTGACTTTTTGGGCAAAGACTCGATTCGCTACTACAAGCGTGTTGATGTCGAACCGCAAGTTTTCAAGAATCTCCGCATTTTCAAAGAGAATAAGAACGACGACGACAACCTCTTCGATCGAGTGAACGTAAGCTCGTTTTATACTTCCTTTTCACCACTTTTTTGCATTGATACATTCGACACCACAATAGACCAGTTCTCTAAACAAGCATCTCACTACAGAGATGAAAGGCCTAACCGCAAAGGTTTTTCGTACCTTCAATGCTTCGAGTACCTTCCAGCGCCTTCTGGACGAGGAAGACCTTTCTGGAGCAACCCAACAGGAGAAATTGAATGCCTATAACAAGGCCAACAGAATGGTCGCGATCTTGTGTAACCATCAAAGGAGTGCACCGAAAACGCATGATCAATCAATGGAAAAGATGCGCCACAAGGTCTGTCAGGCGCATTCATGTTCACATCCATGCTGACAATACCCATAAAGCATCGTAGCCTGAAGTACGAGAGAATGAAACTCCGCCATGCGTTGTTCAGCCTTGATCCCAAGTACAAGAAGAAGAAGAAGTACGCAGATGATGAGTCGGACTTGGAGGACGACTGGATAGTTGCCTATGAAGAGGAACTCAAGGCGAAAGATATCGAGCGCGCCGAAAAAAAGTTTGCTAAGGAAAACGAGAAACTCGTGGAGGAAGGGAAGCAAGCACAGCCCAAGAAAGTACTTCAAGAGCGACTAGAAGCCATTGAAGAAGATTTTAAGAAGCTAGTTGGTGAACGTGGATCTAAAATGGCTTCTGTGAAAAAAGATAAACCCGTGGAAAAGCTCGAGGAGGCCATCGATAAACTGACGGACAAAATTAAAGGTTTTGCCCTCCAAATTGAAGATCGAGATGCTGGCAAAGAAGTTGCCCTTGGAACCAGGTTGGGGACACTTTATGACCATTCTTCCCTTCATTACTTATTTCTTCTACCTCAGTAAAATCAACTATCTGGATCCTCGGTACGTTATCCTGACTTCTGTCATTATTCAACGTCATCTAACTATGGACAGGATCACTGTGGCTTGGTGCAAAACACAAAATGTGCCTTTAGAGAAACTCTTCTCCAAAACCCTCCTCACAAAATGTACGAGTGTGGGCCTGTCGAAATTTGGTATTGATATCTGACCAGGTTTATAGTCCCATGGGCAAGGGAAGCCGAGGAGGACTGGAAGTTTTAGTATAATTTCGCTGTATCGGGATGTTGTCGCTCTCAGACTCCTTAATTTTTATCCTTACATTTACAAGTACATGGTTGTAACCCTCCAATAGACAAGAATTTGAATTCATGTGTTTGTGAAGACCTTTATTTGGTTAACCCATACGTCGTAAACATGTGCGTGTCAAGAAATTGCTTCCAACCGCGACCATCATGAGTCGCAATGCTATTGCCTCCAAAACTACGTTTGACGCTCTACCCGTCGACTCTGGAGAAGAGTCAGAAGAGGAAGACGTTGTTGTCATCTCGTCTCCAGAAAGGTGAGCTGATTCACGTTTTAGGTTCCTGTAAGCTAACTGTTCTGGAAGCTCTGCACAGCAGGAGCTCAAACCTTCAAAATCTGCTATAAAGAGAGCACAGAAGCTTGCACGTACTGAGAAGCGGCAGCAACAGAAGGCGCTGGCAAAAGCTCGTCGTGGTCACACACCCGATACTACAGCAGAAACTTCCGATGTATCCTCGTCACCTCTTGCTGCCTCAATCATTTCAGAGAAGACCATCCCGACAAGCCTTGTTGAACACGTAGCACAACATTTATTGGATACCCCGCCATCTGTCGCCGAATTACCTGAGAATGACGCTTCAGTCAGGCCTGTTGTTGCGCCGTCACCGATAACCTTGACACCGAAAACGATACCACATGCAGAGATAGCTACCCCTGTTGTATCAGCCTCACATCCGCCTGCCACAAACTCTGGAAAGCCGAAAGAGGAGGCCCCGCAGAAACCTCATGTTCAGCAAGCGAGGGGCCCTGCCGAGGTGTCAAAGCCAGCACCCAAACTTGAAGAAGTGCCGCTACAAGACGCTGAGAAGGCTAAAAAGCGTCAGAGTTTTATCACTCGTACATTGTGGACTTTCATCATGATTGGTGGTTTCATTGGTGCGTACTTAGTCGCCATACGTCGTGGGCCTTCGTAACAGCGTGACGCTAGGTTTGTTACTCCTTGGGCACGCGTACATGATCCTTCTTGTCATGCTCTGTCAGACACTTGTCTACCGGGAAGTCACCGCATTGTTCTCGCTCAAGTCTACGAAACCGGAGACATATGATGCGGAAGACATGGGCGGAAAGGACCCCTGGAGCAAAACGCTTAATTGGTACTTCTTTGCTGTCACGAACTATTTTCTTTACGGAGAGAGCATCATCTACTACTTTAAGGTTCGTCATGGTCTTCCTCGACCTTTGTTCTACTAACTAAAGGCTCTGCTGCAGCACGTCGTCTTTGCTGATGCACAGCTCCTTCCTTTCGCCACAAACCATCGCATGATCAGCTTTATATTGTATACAATCGGGTTCATGGGTTTCGTGATGTCACTAAAGAAAGGCTACCTAAAGCAGCAATTTGGACTATTTTGCTGGGTGCACATGAGTTTGTTGCTGATTGTTGTATCAAGGTTAGTAGCTTAACTATCAAATCATCTACCGAAGTTTAATATCCATTCAGTCACTTCATCGTCAACAATATCCTCGAGGGTCTCATTTGGTTCTGGGTTCCGGCATCCCTTGTCATTTGTAACGACGTCTTTGCTTATGTCTGGGGTATCACTCTCGGTCGCACGCCACTGATCAAGCTCTCCCCGAAGAAGACTGTCGAAGGCTTCGTAGGCGCAATTTGGACAACATTGATCTTTGGTGTTGTATGGGGCACATACTTTATGCGATTTGACTACATGATATGTCCTGTTCATGATCTTGGTGTTAGCGCATGGAGTCCCACTCGGTGTACACCAAATCCCGTTTTTGTCTGGAAGGAATGGGAGATTTGGAAGCCTGTGGCAGTATTTTTGTCAACCCTGGTCCGTTCTTTTGAAACGTTTGTCTAGGATTTAGCTGACTTTCATTTTCACAGCTCGGTCGTACCATCAGCACTATCCCATATGCGCCATATCAATATCACCTCCTCCTCCTTTCCTTTTTCGCCTCTCTGGTTGCGCCCTTCGGTGGCTTTTTCGCATCCGGATTCAAGCGTGCCTTCAACATCAAGGATTTTGGTCATAGTATTCCAGGACATGGCGGTATGACTGATCGCATGGACTGCCAGTACGTCCATGAGCACCCCTTTCTACTATATCCCCTGATCAACGTTCGCCAGATTCCTCATGGGTGTTTTCACCTATGTATATTATAGTAGTTTGATTCGCGAACATCACGTTACAGTTGGTGGGATCCTGCAGACGATTGTTAGTGGGTTGACTCTGGAACAGCAACTTGAGTTGATTGCTGATCTGAAGAGGTATTTGGGAACACAAGGAGTGCAAGTTTTATAATTACGCCGATGATTTAACGTCTTGCACATTGGACACACTACACATATACCTGGCTGCATTCTAATTTCCTTAATACAACGAGATAATGTGCTTCCGTCCCTATTTCAGTCCTTGAACTAAATCACAGTCCATTTGGCAAGGCCACCAAATGACATGCTTAAACGACCGAGGGGATTCGTCACAGCTGTTGCCCCAATGCCTTTAGCATCTTGGCCATTCACAGTTGTTACGTAAATTAAAGAGACTTCATTAGCTTCTTTTGGGATATATACGTCTGCACTCCAGCCACCTTCAGGATTGACCTCGAGTGGAACTCGGACGTTCCCAACTGATACCATATAGACGAAGTTCTCCGAATCTGCGGTGGACATGTGTTCGCAACGTTTGAAGACATAAAATACGACGCGAGTGCCTCCCTGAATAGTCTGGCTGGGAGGTTGTAGAGCCATTGGCCAGAGGTCAAGTTTGTAGAAATCGACGAATATTGTTGGACCTGCTGGCTCCATGATGTAGTCCTCCCATGACGTAGAGCCACCATCCTCCTCTGAAGCAAGCTGATAAGATGGGTCTTCAGGGAAATGAGTGCGGCCAAACTCTCGAGGGGATGATGTGAACCACATTGGAGCAAATCTTTGCTGATATAAAGAGCCGTTGAGGGCACCAGCGCCCCAGCAGGAGTCGATAAGATGCCACTCTCCATCTAAAAAGGCACAATTCCAAGCGTGGTTGGCGGAATATTGAGGTACATTCAGGCCTGGACTGGTGGCTTCGTATCCAATCCCCTTTCCGTGCCCAGTTACCTTGTGGACCTGTATGCCTACCCTTTCGGCCAGGGATTTGAAAAGACCTGCATAACCATCGCATACGGCTAGACCAGATGATAAGGTCGATTCATCTGTTGATGCCTGAATATTTCCTGAAAAGAACGACTCGGCATCATATGCAATATTGTGATGCAGCCATGTGAAGATGGCGCGAGCTTTCTCAACCTCGTAAGGAAAAGGCTCGGTCAGGTCATACGCAAGATTATCGAGTGATGTGACTGAATTTCGGGGGTACAATGCCGCATGTGCGTCAACGTGTGCGAAGTCCCGACATTCAGAACATGACTCAGATTCATCGGACAGTTCGTCGATCGATGCGACATCCTCGGGAGGTTGGTAAGGCTCTGCTGTAGGAGGTGGCATGGGAGGGAGGCGACGCTGGGGAGGCCCAGAATTTGGTGGAGAAGGGGGTGGGCTAGGTGGGGTGTCGACTTGGGAAACAAAGGACTTTTTCATAGGGGGAGGAGGAGGGCATCTAGCAAGCGCTCGCGCAAGATCCTCTGGCTTGGGACGAGTCCATCTAGGAGGCACAGGTGGTGGGTACGCTTTCCGAGGCTCCACTGCTTCAGTTGGAGGCTCATCGACAACGTCAGTTTGGTATTCTGGAAGAGATCTCGTATCCTTCGGAAGGATGGGAATTGGAGGGGGCTTGTGGACAGCCACTGCAGGCTTCGCCCAGCCAACCTGGTCTAGCTGCAGGCTGGCAATGCGAGCTGCAATGCCTCTGGGTATTATGGCATCCTGGTCTGACTTAACAGGTGCTCGGGATGGAAGTGGGGGCGGCTGCCGTCTAGGGGGCAACGGGGGTTTGGCAGCACACATGAAAGTTGATCATGGAAAAAGTAGGAGGAAAAAGCGATCTCTCATATACATCATAACGATCAACAGCAGCGACATGTCGCGATTGACTCATTCGCAAGTAGTGCGGAAGAGACCGACTAGTTATCTTAGTATGCGGGCATAGTTTCAAATTACATTTGAAAGGAAGTGCATGGTGCAGTACAACATGATCATGAGTTAAGAGAGAAAGCAAAATCAAAACAAGGTACGTTTATGACCTAGGCTTCTCCTGGACACGCAGACAGGTTGAGCAACATTGACATAAATAAAAGTGGCTCGACGAACCTTCTTCTCCTTCCAGAGAGCGAGCAGACCCACACCGGAAACCTTGACAACCTTGAAACGCACACCGGGAATATCACCCTTCGCCTTTCCGCGACGACCGAAACCGGAGATGAGGACCTCGTCGTTCTCATCGACAAAGTTGAGGCAACCATCGTTCTGATGAGAGGGGTCAGAGAGACAGGGGGGGCAAGATGTAGTGCAAACTCACAGGCACGAAAGCAGTGACCTTCTTTCCGTTCTTGATCAGCTGCACACGCACACACTTGCGGATAGCAGAGTTGGGCTGCTTCGCTTCGACACCAACTTTTTCGAGCACGATTCCTTTTGCGTGCGAAGAGCCTCCGGTGGGAGAGGTCTTGTAGATGTTTCCGAGGGCACGTTTTTTATAGGCTTTATCGGCCTGGAGAGGAGTGTATGAGGCATAGGAGACTCGACATAAATTTAATTTCGCTCACCCATCGGTTTTCGCGGCGGTCGTTGCGAAGCTTGCGTGCGGCTTGGAGACCACGAGGTTTGTTGGCTGTCAAGGGATGAGCATAGAACGGCGGACAACGGCGGCAGCGACGTACAGCCCATTCTTGCGGTCGAGGTCGATAGCCAGACCCTGGCCTGC
Source organism: Tephrocybe sp. NHM501043 (assembly GCA_018855915.1). NCBI lineage: Eukaryota > Fungi > Basidiomycota > Agaricomycetes > Agaricales > Lyophyllaceae > Tephrocybe > Tephrocybe sp. NHM501043. The sequence goes on from JABCKO010000001.1 coordinate 26,301, forward strand.
CCTCCACTCTGGCATCTCCCGGCGCTTGAACCTTATTTCTAAAACTGTTACAGTTCCATCACTCACGTGTCAATCGCGTGACTGGCGCGCGACGCGACCAGAGAATCATTTGCCTATCTTGGTTGATCTCTAATTTATATAAATGCCGTCCAAGTGTCATTCCCACCGAACATGTCTTCTACGCAGTACTATCATCACGGTCGTTTTCGTGTAGCAGGTGGTGTCATTCCAGACGCTATTACTGCCTTTCGCACCTATGGGAATCCCAAGAACCCTTGTGTCGTCTTCCCGACTTGTTACGGGGGTAAACTCGACAGTTCGTCTCAGAGCTGCTGCGTCAGATGATGCACTGATCTTCTCATTGGTGCAGGCCAACTGTACATGATCGGAACCAACAAGGCAACTCTCTCACCCGCCCCACTGCTTCTTACCTTGACTGAAAGTAGGCCTTGAACCCTGAGAGCTACTTTGTCGTCACATTTGCACTCTTCTCCAATGGCGAGGTGAGCAGAAGATGCCCATCCAGATCTAATCTAAACGATGTGCCTCAAGTCTTCGTCTCCTTCAAATACGGTAATGTTTTGCCTACAGCCAATACTTCCACCCATCATCATTTGGCATGTATAGCCTGTTCCCTACAATGGTCCATACTTTCCGGCAGTATCCTACGAGGACAACATGTGAGATGCTATGCCATATGAATCAAGATCGATTTTCATGTAGCCGAAGTCGGGCACAACATGACGTTCTCACAAAACATCTTGCTGTTCAAAAGGTCTTCCTTGTAATCGGCTTTTCTATGGGTGGCCAGCAGGTGATTGAACTCAACTTTTGGTCGCAGACATAGCCCTTGCTAATGTTTCCCATTACAGGCATACTACTGGCCGGTTGTCTACCCGGACTTTGTCAACAGGCAGGGTTAATATTTTGAAGGATTTTGTACGGAAACTAATTAACTGCATGCAGATACGTGTGCATCTGTGGCTCTGCTCGTACAAGCGTGCACAATCAGTGGCAAGTATCCACTTTACACACTCACTTGCAAATTCCAACTTGGCCTAGTTTTCTTGAAGGGCTCAAAGCCACTCTGGCTACTTCGAAAGATTTTGAAGATGGCCATTACAAGTCGACACCTGAATGTGGCCTGAGGGCATATGGTCGTGTTTATAGTGGATGGGCATATGGTCAAACTGTTTGTTATTTTTCTCTCACTTGTACAATTATCATCCTTGTTGAACCCACACATAGTGGTATCGTAATCGTGGATATTTGTACGACGGAAGGTATGCTCCTAACAGATATGTGCTACACTGTTTTCTCACACATAATAAGGTACCCCGACTTGAACTCGTTCATGCGCGAGGAATGGGAAGAAGGGTTTGTCAAAGGATGGGATGCGAACGACCTCCTCACCCTCCTAGAAACCTGGAAATCGGGCGATATTTCACTGATACGCGACAGTGGAGATCTTCAGAAATGCCTGGCCTCAATCAAAGCACGCGGGTTGATACTACCTTGCAAGACTGACCTCTACTTTCCAGTAAGCTATAGCCCTCTACCCCTGTCGCTTTATGTATGACCAGCTACTTAATAGCCCGAAGACAACGAAATTGAAGTGTCATTGTGTGGAGGTAATGCTCGCTTGGTGGTCATAGATTCGTTTTGGGGGCATATGGGTAAGATTACACCAGTTGAATCAATATCAATAATCGATCCTCGACCCTAGCTGGAGGAGGTGCAAACGTCGACGATATCGCATTTGTTGATGGTGTTGTGACGAAGTTTTTGTCAGATGAGATTCCTATTTTAGATGTGTAGTCAGTTGCGGCGTTACGTAATTCACAACATTTTGCCAACCCTTCATGCTCTCCCTCCTGGGTCGACGTACGACGAGAAGTTCGCGTTCTATTCGCGCCTTAACGAAGAATAAATGCAGGGCATATACCACTTCGACTGGACTCCTGGAAGACCTCAGTGAACGTGGCTTTGTTCATCAAGTAACACGGTGTGTTACCCAAAATTATGCATTATCTGTTCTTGACGTTGTGAGCAAGGCCAGAAATACTTAGCGCCGCACTGGAATCAAAACGACACATAGTTTATGTGGGAATTGACCCGACAGCAGGGTCACTACACATTGGCCATTTGATTCCACTCATGTGTTTGCTGCACTTCCAACTACGAGGCCATGGTGCAATTCCCCTCGTAAGTCATTAAAATATCTCTGCACTACTCGCGTACTTCTACAATCGTGTCAGATAGGCGGAGCAACCGGACGTGTAGGCGACCCCTCCGGCAGGCTCACCGAGCGGCAACCTGCAGATGTCAAACAGGTCGGTGACAACGTCGATAGCCTGACTCAAGGCATCCGCACCTTTTTTAAGCGCGCCTCAGTATATGCTCAAGCGCGTGGAGCAAATATCGAGGGTCTGGTCATGGAGCCGGCTGTCACGAGCAACCTTCAGTGGCATGAGGACATTAATTTGCTTGAATTTCTGCGGACAGTGGGAATTCATGCTCGAGTCAACACCATGTTAAATCGAGAGAGGTCTGCTTTCCCAGCAGTTCTCAGCCTACTTCTTTGCTGAATCGTTTTTCAGTGTCAAGGCTCGCTTGACTTCCCAACGCGGTCTTTCCTTCACAGAATTTACCTATCAACTACTCCAGGCTTACGACTTTTATCACTTGAACAAAACCCACAGCTGTACCATCCAGATTGGTGGCTCTGATCAATGGGGAAATATCCTTGCAGGAATTGAACTCATTGGCCGTCTGGAAAGCCCTGCTTCTGATGTTGCCGAAGCTGAAGCCTTTGGTCTGACCACTCCATTGTTGACTACAGCATCAGGGGATAAATTTGGAAAGAGTGCTGGGAACGCTGTCTGGCTGGACACAAGTTTGACTAGCGTCTTCGACTTTTATCAGGTACGTTCAATTCTACGTACTAATCGTCTAGAGCGGAGATCAATATATTTTACAGTATTTCGTCAAAGTGGACGACGCTGATGTTGAAAAATATCTAAAATTATTCACACTTTTGGGCCGCGAAGAGATTACATCTGTCATGGAGACACATCGAGTAACTGATTTTTTTTGCCTTGGTGTAATCCGACTCACGGATTTTATCAACAGGCCCAACCTGAAAAACGCACAGCACAGAAGCGTTTGGCGGCGGAAGTAACCGAAATTGTTCACACAGGTGCGTAATCCTTCATCCTTCGGGCTCCACCTCGATACTAACACCCATCCAGATACAGGGGTTTCTCGGGCATTGACTTTAACAAGACTCCTTTTCGAGTCTAATTACGATGGGCTCACCGCGCGGCAAATCATCTCTGCTTTCGACGGTGATCCACGTCTTGTGATGGTGGACGAAGCAGACCTGCTAGGCACCTCGGTCATGAAGCTCTCTGCGAAGCACCATCTAGTGGCTTCGGCATGTCAGTCCATCCTTCCTGTTATGCAAACGGTCACGATCTCATTTAGTTTGATTAGCCGCGTCGCGACAATTGGTTAAAGCCCGCGGTCTCTATTTCAACAACAAGACAGTACCAGAAACACACTATACAATCTCACAGTCAGAACTCATCGATGGTCGAGTGGCTATATTGCGCGCTGGCAAAGACAAGCTGCTAATCCTCGCAGCGAATCGGACTAATAATATATCTTAATAGCATCTCCCCCGTGCATTGGGTTGGTCATGCCAGTTATGGACTCCTGCCTAATAACCTAATCCGAGCCCAGTTCATGAGAACCTGTCATCGAGTACGTAGTCATATAACTGCGCATCAACGCATGTAGATAGGAATACCTTGAAAACCCCCCGAATACTTGTTATTATTATTAGGATTCGAGGGCAAACCCTTGTCACAGATCTGCTAAGTACCAGAAGCACCTATTTGTTACACCGAGTTCCGACGCCACGGAGCGCCACAAGCCCGTTGGAGGCCGATAGAAGCGACCAAATTATCACCCACGCAGCGTTGTCGTAATCCTATCACACTATATGGCATGCAATAGGCGCGTAATGTGTATAACCCTAGTTCGGCGATTGCCCGTAAAAGCATCAAAGTAGTTGTGTAGCCCAAACAGGCGTTGTTTTCAAATCAAGTTGCCGGAGCATCGCCTGTTGAAAGAGCATGTTCGTGAATGAACTAGTTCGAATGGTTGACGCTACATCCTTCCTTGTGGGGAATACATATTTTGTATGTGTTCACACAACCTAGTAATTAATCTTCCGATGCCCTTTCTGTCATGTCCTCGGTAGATAAGCCCATCCCTCGTCCATGCCTCTAGGTAGACAGATGTATTAGGAATCTACTTGATTTATCAATTATGGATTTGGTCGAGAGGCGCAATCCTTGAACTAGTAATGAACAGAACGAATTGAGTTGACAGACGTTACGATGATTAGCAAGCTCAACATAAATACTGATGCACTGAAGATTCAAGTTATTGCATCCATACAATACATAAACATCTTAGCCACTTTTAATCGACTCTGATCGCCTTGTAAAGTCTATGGACGGCCCAATATGAAGCTAAGAATCCAATAGTGCCTGGAGAATCGTCATTATTTACTTCGCTGAATTTCTTGAAAAGAGAATGAAGGGTTTCTTACCTGTGGCTAAAAAGTCGACCAACGTGAGAAGTATAAGATACCCAAGGTATATGACCCGGCCTGACATCGAATCTAGGGAGAGGCGAGTTGCCCAGTAGAAGAGACCATAACCGAAGACCCAGAAAGCACTTCCACCACCTGTCAGGAATGCACGCCAATGCCACCTAAACATTGTAAGCGTCAGATAGGGGCACTAAAGTGGAGCGGCATACCTATATTCCTCCGCACATAGAATGAAGTATGTGAACAGAATGGCAACAGTCGCCGTTGTAAGTGTCACCACTCCTGCAGTAAGAGCCAAAAATCCAAATGCGTAGTATGCACGGGATGCGAAGAGACTTGTAAGAACGTAGTATAACTCAATGAAGGCAGCCCCTGTCACATGTCTTAAAATTGAAGGAAGAATAGCGTAAGGTCGAGACCTACCGAATGGGAGGATACCACCGAGAATAGCTGCAGGCTAGGGGTAGAGCCTCAGTACATGCAGAGTGAATTGTACCCGTAGGGACGTACCCAAGGTCGAAGATATTTGGGACCTGGGGGAATTTGGCGAGGGATTGCGTTTACACGTGTTGGGTGTTCAATCGTCTAAGGCAACCTTCAGAAATTTCCTTGGGGCCACAGCATGAAGACTTACAAGCTTCTTAGAACCGAGATAAGAACCAATAGCCGATAATGGTGCTGAAATGCCGAACCACAATAACACAATCAATAGCATGGTACCTTAAAACACAGTCAAGCATGAGACATATGCAAGGGTGCGTAAATGCTTACCGAATGGTACAGCTCCGGAAGAGCCAGCTATCAATAGACAGAGATTTAGAATGAAGAAAATCATGAAGACAAATCTATGCTATAAATGAATATGTGACATAGACAAGTCAGCCAGGATGTACTTACGAAGGTAAAATAGTTGCGGTCAAGAAAGAGTTCTTTCGGCGGTCAGTTCCACCAAGTGACGCGTACACTCGACTAGAGAAGTATCCTCCGATCCTATAGATTCGCATGAAATCGGGATATAAGTTTTGAAAAAGGAATCGTACCCTCCAAAAAGTGACCAGCAGACCATCATGACGGTTGCGAGTGAACCGCGATTAGACGGCGAAAGGAAACCCAGAAGTGCAAAAACTAGCAAAGAAAAAGGTGAGTAATGACAATATTCGAGTAGAGGTGATCTGCTCAACTAAGTGTAACAGCCACCATGGCACAAAGCTGAGAGCCATTTCCAACCATAACAGACAATATCATAGGATTCTGTGGCGTGCGAAAAACTTCGCCATGTACAAGCTTCCATCCCCAGTCTTCTTGCACATCTTCCTGCAGGTTTCTGTCAAGACAACGTCACTGAAGCCTGCTTGAGAGGCTTACGCTGAGATCAATGGCATTGTAACGAGAAATCTGCACAATGCTTGTGAGCAAAGGTGTAAGCTAAGGTGTGTGACGACTGACATCACGAGACACGCTCCGAACGAGGACCATGTTAACCATGACACAGAGGAACACAGAAATAACGATAGAGTTTATCAGACTGAACCAGTGAATGCGAGGATCCAGAATATGAAGATAATTATCCCATCGCGTGGCCTGAATAATAGAATGGGTTCTTTGAAGTTCTAGAGAGTGATAAGGCGCGCACCCAAGATGTGTCTGATTCCTAAAAAGAGTGCCATGATAAATCTCTCCAAATTAAATAGCTTGATAATGGAAAAAAACACTCACGTTCCATGTGATGCGATATGTGTATCGAATGGTTTGGTTTTGCGTTTCGCTCAGTATCAGAGGCCTCAGTGTCTCATGATTGCATGTGGTAGGTTCGTGCTGCAACCCGCCAATGCTGCTCGTTGCGCGTCAACGTCATGGACTGTACTACATTAATCTTTTCCCTAACCTTGATGGCCAAACCAGAACACCAACGATGCGAAAAGTATCTGGAGTAGGCTTATGATACCTTAGAATAAAACATCATTTGAAGTTAGACTTCAGCAGAGTAAAAAGTCGCACCGGAACATGACATCGTAATGGTTATTGAAAATAGGGGGATCTTGCAGCTCAGCATCATATTGACCAAGATTGAAGCCTTGGTCAAAGAAGATATCTCCATTTCTGGTATCAGTCTTCATGGTTGCTGCAGGCAGCCCGTCAACGAGCCAGTTGAACTCATAGCCTTCCTTTATGCGGTCATTGATGAACTTGGCTTCTTCTCCAGTGACGTCGTCCACAGTACATAGCGTTCGACATGTTTTGTTGTCACTCAACATTTTGATCTACAAAGGGAGCGGTCCCGGTTTGAGAGTAGTGTATGTTCAACAAAAACTTTACGCACATCATAAGGCGAGTTGAAGATTCTGTCCCCGAAAAGAATCGACCCAAGCGATTCAGGCTGCTTTATTGCGCCTCCTTCAGGTTCGCAGAACCGAAACTTGGGGTTGTAATAGTCATCTACAAGATTATCAGGATTCCGCCTGTTGCCGCAGTTTACAAAGTACAGACAGTTTATCATGGATTTCTTCAAAGGTTGCATTAACACCTCGTACATAAGTCGCGTACACGCGTACACGTTGACAAGACTTACGAGCTTATTGTCATCTCCATTCAAAAGGTTCGGAGTGAGGGCATTTACGAAAAGAGCAACCCTTTCACCCAGAACATAATCATGTGGGGCTGCACCAGGAAGGTAAAATCCATTTACGCAGAGCGTGGCCCAGAGCGACGAGGCCACCAGGAGTACCAGGCGCATGATGAATGGCGGGTGGATGACAGTGGAGTGTCCGATATTTGCCAAGCCAAACAACATCATAAATAAACGTTCGATCATCAATTCGATCATTTGCAGAAAGAAACGAATTCAATCCCAATTTTTGACGAACACTCTGGCGGCGCGACAGTTCTTTCGGCCTCGCGCGATGGAGTTTGAAGTTATTGCAAAATGCCATACAACCAGAGCGAGGGTCTCGAGGATGAAACTGGCCCGTATGTGGACGCTGCATCGTTTTCTCGTTCACTTAACTAACTTTTGTAGATGGCACAACCATGCTGCCCACATTCATGCCTGTGGCTACTCAGGCTGCTATTAAGGGCCTCACCCCAGAACAAGTAGAGTCGCTTGGCGTCAGTCTCATCCTTAACAATACATACCATCTCAATCTTCGTCCTGGCTTGGAAGTTCTCAAGGCAGCTGGAGGAGCACACAAATTCCAAGGCTGGAAGCGTAACCTCCTGACGGTGCGATCACTCATATGGATATGTCTCTGTCTAATGCAAGTACAGGATAGTGGTGGTTTCCAATTAGTGTCGCTCAGCAAATTCACTACCATCACAGAAGAGGGAGCACTGTTTGAAAGCCCTTTCACTGGCGAACCTACGATGTTGACAGTGCGTCCAGGTACCCTTATTATGTTTCTCCAATATGAACACTTGAGTAGCCGGAAGAAAGCATAACTATTCAACATACCATCGGAGCCGATATCATCATGCAGCTCGACGATGTAGGTGAGATTGATTCCTATCGAATTCGCTATATTTAGTGACATTACGCCCTAAGTATCAAGTCTGACGACTGGCCCGCGTGTCGGAGAAGCTATGGAACGTTCCGTGCGATGGCTAGATCGGTGTATTGCACATCACGAGCGGTCCGGGCAAAAGGACACCCAAAATCTCTTTGCCATAGTCCAAGGTGGACTTGATATTGAGCTCAGGGATCGATGTTTGGACGAAATGACAAAACGAAAAGATGGCGTAGCCGGATTCGCTATTGGCGGCCTCAGTGGAGGCGAAGAGAAAGGTGAATAGTACCGAGTCCACCGATCCTCCAATATCTCATTGTGGTTCTTGTGTGGCAGACGTTTTCTGGCGAATGTGTGTAGCTAAATCGTGGTTCTACAAACATCGTTAACGGTTTGATCAGAATTGAACGTTGCACAGCTAAACTTCCTGAAGATCGTACGTACCCTTGAACTCCATCCAACGACTTCTGAACTCCTTTTAGGCCCTCGATATTCCATGGGTATTGGCTTTGCTGAAGGTAGCGTTTTCTTCCAACATTCATTCCACAGCTAGCTGATATGGTGCCTAGATCTCCTCGTATGTGTTGCGCTAGGAGTCGATATGGTATGAAATACGCACTCATCCTTTGTATCATCTTCCTCACTGTTTTTCGTAGGCCGACTGTGTGTTTCCAACACGGACCGCTAGGTTCGGGGTTGCACTAACACACTACGGACCACTTAATCTCAGTGCGTTACATCCTGGATGACCTCTCCCCAACATTAAGTTGACAGAACATTGCTACGTGTAAAGGGCTCAGTAAGCATGCGAAGGATCTGCAGCCAATCGATGATACTTGTCCATGCCCAACATGCACTGACGGGACCTCCCGTGCTAATCTGCACCACATTGTTACGCACGAGACGGCGGCCGCGCATGGTAAGCCCATCTTCATGTGTCAAGGAGTACGTTCTATTGAATGTCTCTGTACAGCCATCACGTTGCACAATATAGTATTCCAGGCCCAAGTCATGGGACGCGCAAGATCTGCAATTCTGAACGGAACATTTCCAGACTACTTGCGAACCTTCTTCTCCAACTATTTTGGAGATGTCGGGTATCCTGAATGGTGCGTGAATGCATTACGGAGCGTGGGCGTCGACCTGCTCGAGAGTAGCAATATCCCAGTCATACCAGGACAGGGTTCCAAGTGGGAATACGCAGATTCCAAAACCGCGTTGTAGAAGGTAGAAAACACTGTATATGATAAAGGCCGAAATATAATTCACCTCCGACCCTTCTTTTTACCACCCCCGTTCCGACTTGGTCGAGCATTCTTCGCCCTCTTGTTCTCCATGACTTTTCTACTCTTCCTGATTTGCTCATTCGTCTTGAGCTCAGACTTGACCCGACCCACTGGCTTCCCACCGTAACGTCCGCGTGTTGGCGTTTGTTTCCCAGAGGGTCCTGAAGACGGTTGATCCTCACCAACTCCACCCTCCTTCTTCTTATGCAATTGGCGCGCTTTCCTCTCGTAGCTCACATGGAGCTTGTCAAGTGGCTTGGCGGGTGCCGTTGTGGTGTGTCTGAATTTACGCCCACCTGGGCCTCCTGACCGACGCCCTGTTCCTTCATTTTCAGCCTCACCAATCTTGGGCAGTGAGGTTCTTGTCTTGGTCTTCCACTCATCAAAGCGACCACTACGATAGGTGGCTGGTAATTTGGTTCCGCTCTCGGTCGTCACTAGTTTGACATTGTCCGCGCCAGCGCCATCGCCTTGGACAAACTTCTTCTTCTTCTTGTCCCAATTCATTTGGCTCTGACGCTTTTGACGGCCAGCGACAACGTCATCTCCAGTCAAATCGAAGGTAGCACTTTGCGCCTGTTGTGCGAAAGTAGCACCATCGGTCAGCGAATACCTAAAGTTATGTCATATGTCAGGATAAGTCGTAGTAGATCAATTCATCGTACCCTTTCTCTGTCGCCGCTCCTTTCTGGTAATGTGACATGTAAAACTCAGAGTCTCGATAGCCTTGATTCTTGGTGGAGATGTCAAACGCAGCCTGTTAGAATTCAGGAAGCTATACCAAGACCACCTGTTTGGTCACGCACCGCGATTTCATCTTCATCTGCCAATTCGCCTGCTTGGCCTGTTGAAAGAGGCTCGTCCAAGTCATCCTTAGCTGCTGACGACGTCGACGCAAGAGCACGTTGAGCCGACCTACTCAATGCTTTCCTACGCTCCTTCATAAGAGCCGCGTTTGTCGCATTGTTTTTGGTCCCTATCTCGAACACAGTTTCCGAAGGTTTGAAGGAGTTGACTGTACGTAGTAGTGCCTTTCTCGCCTCCTCTTCAGCCCTCCTTTTGAGTTCATCACCTCCCCTTAAGAGAACGGGGTGAATGCCAGTGTCCGAGCCGGCGAGCAACCATTGGGGATCCTTGGCCATTTCCTTTGCACGCTTGTAACTTGGAGGGCTAGCTTTGCCTTTACTTCTTTCATACAATGCGTGCCCCCTTTTCATGACCTCTCGTAGCGTGGGTAGGGAGTGATTAGCATCCTCTAGTGCTCGAATGTACTCGATGTCTTCGTCAATTTTGCTACGCTCGAAAGTCCCCAAGACGAGGGAGTCGATGTAAGGACCATCACCATCTCCGGAGACATCGTTCTTCAACGGGCGGCCCAAGAAGAGTTGAAGGTCCAATAGGTATGGCAGCTCTGCGTTGGTGACAAAAGACCATGCCCAACCCTGCCGACCCGCTCGAGCTGTTCGACCAACTCGATGGACAAAGACTCTGGCTCCTTGAGGAAAGTCGTAATTGACTACATTTTCCAGAACGGGGATGTCGATACCACGAGCTGCGACATCCGTGACGACGAGGATGCTTGTAACGCCACGACGGAACTGATCCATTTGGAATGTGCGTGCCGATTGGTCCAGAGAGCCGTAGATATGAGATACTGCGTAGCCAGCAGTTATCAAGAAGGTGGACACGAATTCAACGTGATGTTTTGTAGCTACAAAAATGAGTGTTTGGTGGGGTGCCGTGAATTGCTCCGGGTGTTTGAACTTGGACTTTCGTTTCTTTTCGAGAGCATTCTCAGCTCCTTCCATGTGAGTGTTTCCAAATGGAACTTTAATAACGTCTCGGAGGAGTGAAAGGAGGCACGCTTCTTTTTCTGCTTGTTTGAGAGAGAAAAACGCCATCCTGAGGTCGGTACTGATCTTGCCCTCAGCATCCAATCGCACAAGCTTGGGTTCCTCCAAACCAGCTTTAGCGAACTCGACTAGAGATTTTGGTAAGGTAGCGGAAAACAACAGAGTTTGTCGAGATGGAGGGAGCCTGTGTATGATTTCAGTTAAAGCCGTTTCGAACCCCATCTCAAAAAGTCGATCGGCCTCATCGAAGACGACATATTGGATCGATTTCAGGTCCATATTCATTTCAACAATCAAGTGAAGCAAACGGCCTGGTGTTGCAATGATGCTACAGAATAGACTGTGAGTTGTTTATTGCGATTCAGAGCACAGCAGACTTACACATCCGGGTTATTTGTGACCGTTTCGAACTGTTCGTCGAGACCCTCACCACCGACGATAAGTCCCCACCTCAGGCTTTGACCTTTTTTCGAACTTTCTCCTTCTTTGTCGCCTGCATGTTCTCCTGAGCCACCGTGCCAACCTCTTGCCAATTCTTTGCCTACTTTGAGGATTTGGAGCGCCAATTCTCGAGTAGGAATGAGGATCAAGGCTCTCGCGCCGAAGGTCGTAGAATGCCGACCCCCTAACCTTTGGACAAGTGGGATCATATATGCCAGTGATTTGCCAGACCCTGTGCGTGCCATACCAACAAGATCTCGCGGTGGGTTAGCCAGAAGAGCTGGTATTGAGAGTCGCTGAATTGGCGTTGGTATTCTGTATCCTTGAAGAGTTAAAGAGCGCAGCAGGGATGGGTGAAGTCCTACAAGAGTATAGGATTAATACTGTTTCATAGAGGAATGGTGTTCACCGACCCATGCTCTGAAAGCTTCCTCCACCAAGTTCGCCTTTCACAATCTTGCCTTTTCCTTTTGCTTGCTTCACCACCTCAGTTCCACCTTTAATGTCCCTCTTCGCGATGGTGTTCTGCAGAAAATCATTGAAGTCATCATCATCTGAATCTTCCACGACAATTTTTGCTTTTTTGCCAGAAAGGGCGTTGGAAATGTCCACTTCGTCATCGGATGAGTCGGGTTCAAATGAAGTAGATACTTCGGAGTAATGGTCGTCTTCGACGACGTCTGCCCGCTTGCGCTTTGAGCCAGCCATGAGTCACGGAAAACTTGAGCTTGAAGTCGCTGATCACAGAACCAGAAATAGCCATCAAATCTTCTCGTTCAAACAGCACAACACATGAGTCCTCGGCTCAAAGTCATTTCACCTTACCATTGCCTTACCAAAGTATCGGCGCCAACACAGACTTGCACATTTTCCCCTCTAATATCCCCTATATCTCTTCAGATCAAACGCGTATGCTTTCCGAGCCTTTTGCCTCTCTCAACAACGCATATTTTCCTGATAGCGATCGACAGTCCAATGTCATCTTGGCATTCCATAGCACCTCGATGTTCTCCGAGTTCTTTTGGATTGGATGGCACAGTCAATCAAGTGGTCGGTTTGAAACATTTACATACACCACCACCCCATCATTTAGTAATTAGCGGGTTGTCCGCCGCTCGGCGCTAAGTGTATCGCGAAGGCGACATGATGAAACTACCGGTCGCTCAATGCACAGCTCCTCTCCCCATTCTTAAAGGTGTGCTCTGTCATCTCTAAGGGCACATCTGAATTTGAAACCCATCGACGACATATCATGAAATTTACGAACGTTACGACCTCCCTATGGCTTCTCGCCATCCTTACTAGCTCATTAATAGCCTCCGCATCTCCCGTCGGTCGCCGAGATGTATATGTACCTCCAATTCTGTCACCTTCTCAAGGCGAAGAGTGGATCGTTGGAGAAAACAGGACTGTCAAATGGTTCGTATTTTATTGAGTTTGCGTTGCTACATTTCTGTCTCGCTCAAACACGCCCAGGGACGTCACTTCACCACCAAACCAGATAACCAACAAGCTGGGAAGGATACAATTGCGCAAGGGTGACATGACACTTCCTAGTAAGCACCTTTGACCGTGCATCGCTTGAACTTGATTTTGATTCTTTAATGCCTAAAGTAATCCTTGCTGATGACTTCGACATCCTCTTTGGCAGTGTCGCTGTGACAGTGCCTAGAGTCATTCCAGGTGAAGATTATCGGATCGTCCGTGAGTGATCCCTGTGGCATCATGTTTCTTCCAAGTCAGCTAATTCGTTGTCCAGTCTTTGGCGACTCAGGCAACTGGAGTCCTCCCTTCTCCATTTCCTCACGCTAGGCTCGTCATCAGCTGCCCAGACTACGCCAATCAAGAGGCAAGCAGATTTGATGCAAGCATTGTGGGCAGGCTGGACTCGTGCCCACCTTCACGCCTCCTTTCAGGCAACGAATCATACATATGCATTCACTGGTGAACCAGCTAACAAAAGCAAGCAGAAAAATTGCCGCATACACATATATACTTACAATAGCTAGCTTTAATCTTGTACACTACATACTGAACTGAAATAGATACAGAGTTGGACCTTTGCTGAGGGGTGTCGCCTTTGAATCTCAGAATTTATCACTTACTCAATGTTCATCGAGAGGATTTAAAATCAATCATCAAACCTAGGGGTATACAAACACCCTTGGAATGCAAGTCGAATGTGCCTTGTAAGTGGTGAATGCTTGAGCGGTTAGTTGAATCGCAGTAGGTCGACTTGGGGCTCATGCACAAGGGATGGATGGAAATGGAAGGTCATGATACTCCCCCCTCCGTTCACTGTGAACGAATTGCAATTGAAATTCGACGTTTCAGTTATGTATGTAATTATAATCGAAAGGAATACAAAGATTGTCCACACATTTTCATATCACAAGGCTCGAGTCATTATGTGCTGTCCTCCACGAATGTTGACACTACTGGCCAGTGGTATTGTAGTTGTTCCGTCAACCTGCACTGGTCCGGTACCAGGTAGGTAAACAATCCCTTGGGTACCCTTGGGCATATCGAGCTTCAGCGTGAATAGGTTGGCTCGTATATTCCATTTCACTCCGAACCAACCCAGCCCAGTTTCGAAGCCCCCTTCCGCAGCATCCAGACCACTTAGTACCGGTGCTACAGACCAGGTCGCTCCTTGTGCCGAAGTTAGTTTAAGACCTAAAACGAAGAATGTCAGAGCTGGGGTCGGGCCAGTGGCCCAGCCGTGGCTATGGCTGGTATATGAATGATCAAGGTTATAACCGGCAGCAGCACGATACCTGTATAGAATCTACTCAGAATACACGCGCTAAATTGAAAAGTATCTCCTCATACCCTAAAGACCCATTACGTGTGAATCCTTCCAATAGGCTGGACTGCACTGAGAGCGGCGTGTAAAGCATATATCCCCACTGAAATGAGATATGGGTGATGGGCAACCGCTCTTTATCATATAGTTGCGATCGTTTCTTACCTCTTGCATTAATGTCAATGGGACACGTTTAGACATACCAGCAGTGTCAATGCGCACCTCTATGCAAAAGATCCAGCGCACGTTCTCCTTGTCCGGCAATAAAATGTGCTTGTACCTAACCATTGATTCAGCTATCTCAGAAGCTTCCAGATGAGAGCTTGTAAAACCATTCTAACCTCAAAGCCACCCACGAATGGAATGATGGTGTCGTTCAATTCGGGGCTCAATGGGCCGATATCGGTCCAAAAGTTGGTTAATCCTTCGCTTATAGCCGTGCTCTGAGATTGCTTGTTGGTGATATTAAAAAGGACAGCCAAAGCATTTCCATCTTGGGGGTGTAGCGCTGAAGAAGGATTGTCCCGAAACATACCAGCTCCATCGTCCCACAGCAGTGTGTTGAACACCTTTTTCAAAGCTGTCGCATTGGCCGAATAGGTGTCAGCCAAATCCCCAAGCCCAAGTTTTGCTGCCAAGTCAGCAGCAGTCACAAGAGCCTGAAAGGCATTGCATAAGCAGGAAAATCGTGCGATCTGAAAGGTACAGCTAACCCTATACAAAATTGCATTTGCTGCGGAGTTATATCCCTGACCATTATCCCGCCCCCAATCGTTGGAAAACGAGGGTGGAACGTTCATCAGCCCCGTCAAATCCACCTGACCTTCCAAGAATGCCAAAGCCTTAGTATAATTTCCCCACACCTGCTGTACGAAGTCAAGGTCTCCGGTATACAGATAGTAGTTGTGGGTGCCAATCAATGACCAGCCGATATAGGTGTCACTGCCTTTAGCATTGATTGGTGGGCCAGAATACTGAAGAGAACCTGTGGCGGGATCCTGGGTAGAAAACATGACTAGCAAAGCGTTTTTCGTGGGTAGGAGATCATTCAGCGCAACGAACTCTGTATGCGATGATATCCCCATATCCCCTGGGTGTGGCGTCAATTCAAGCTTCGGATGAAGCGATATGTAACATTTACCTGGCCAGATATTTCTATCAACCATGCTAATTAGCGAATGTACTTATTTGTAGATATCGCGGCTATACTACACACCTGTCACGCTTTGCACCATCGACGAGAATTGGCCCGTCTACAGAACCACCAGATGCGTTGTTGGCCCATCC
This sequence comes from Tephrocybe sp. NHM501043, assembly GCA_018855915.1. NCBI lineage: Eukaryota > Fungi > Basidiomycota > Agaricomycetes > Agaricales > Lyophyllaceae > Tephrocybe > Tephrocybe sp. NHM501043. The sequence continues at coordinate 42,098 of JABCKO010000001.1, forward strand.
TTGCAGACCGTAGGTCAACGAGACCGTCAAACATCATAGTCATAGAGATTAATTTACCGTTTGGTGAAGGGCAAGGCTGTTGTCGGGCCTGGTGGGAGTCAATGGTGTTTGTCTGCACTGTGTATGCCCCAGCATACCAAAGTTTCGTCAAGAAATCGGGGTCATGGAATGAAGAATCCTGAGCAAAGAAGTAGCCATTGTATGCGCGCAAATCATCCCAGTGGGGCATCCACGTTGTATGGACCGACACATTTGAAACGATGACAGGACCGTCATTGTTAGAAACGATGGTCAGATACTTGAATCCACCTCTTTGCTCCCCGATTGTTTGCGTAAATGTACCACGAGAGAGTGGGAATGGTAGGACTTGAACACCGTCAGCATCCATAGTCGGCACAGAATGACATGAATCATCCGACTGCGATGGGCTGATGAACTCAGAAGATTCCGTAAACGAAAGCGAGAGGGACGAAAGTCGTTGCGTCACTTCATTTATGGTGAGGGAAACAACTCCACCGACCTAAGATAAGCATCAGTTGCGAGTCGTGGGCAAGCAAGCAACGCATCCGAACCTCTTGCCCGAAATCCAGGACAACATATGACCCATGTCCGTCTAAGATGGTCGAGCCATCATGTGAAACGATGAGCTGCTGTGGATTCTGTACCTTGCCATAACTAGAATATACAGCCTTCGGACGGACGGTCCTGCTTGAAGGGGCGTAGTTGAATTTGTCCCAAGGGCCAGCAGGAGCTCGAGCCTCGGCATTTAAGAATAAGACTGACAGGTAAAACACAAAGAAAGGACGGAGGTGCATTGCAGGCTGATCCCTTGTTTGCACCTGGTACCCCCTTTTAATGGACATAGCTGGGAAAAAAATGTCACCGATTGTTAAGCTGAGAAAAAAAGACGCACGAAGAGGCGCTATGGTAGGTCAGCAGACGGATATGCGAAGAGGCTTCTATCGGTCAAGTTTCCACATGACGATGAGGACATATTTACTGTCGTTGAATGAGTCGCGAAGACATTGTACAGAAAAGCTCTTTACGTTCGAATAGATCTGTATGAAAATGAATGGAATGAGCACAAATACAGGATGTCGTGGTGTTCAGATCATCCATAGGTTGATCTAGGTCTACCCCACGGTGCTACGATCCACAGGGATCACTGGCGAAGGAGTGTTTGGATGGTTTCCAGGAACATGGAAGGGTCATACTCAAAAATCAATGGGGTACAGCCTGGTCTGTGGCCGAAGGGCATCGGGTTGATCACAGAACCCATAATCACTGTGGCGGCATTTTTTGTCCCGAGAGGGTTTGGTTTTTCTCTTCACATCTGTGACATCCTTCTCAAGGTCCGTGAAGTTGTCAGCCCTTGACCGCTTCGTCAAACATCATCACATACAGAATATCAAAGTAATCGGGAAGCATTTGGTCGGGAGTCTCCGCCTTCTTCGGGGTGTCTGTTTCGTCCAGAGACACGCCGACGTTGAGCACATCTTCTACGAGTACCATATATCTCATAGCTGATGATCGCATTTGATGTTCATGGCCGTAATTTCTGCTCTGGTCACTCCCGTTTTGACATGTTGATGGAGAAGGCTACTAACTTCAAGGTAACGCTCACCTCAGGAGGCAGAGAGGGCTGAGTATCGACGAATTGTCGCCTGCAAGTTCAAGGATAGGCTTGTTTCTAAAAAATGGCCGAGGCAACATCAGATGGTTATATTAAACGAGGCCTTGAAGCTGTGTTTTGATCCACTTGAGTCTCGTAGATGACTTTGGTCACATAACGGACCCAACGAAGCAAACAGCGAAGGGAGGGAATGAAGCTGCCGCCGAACGCATTGTTGATTTAGAATCCGAGACAGCTCTACTAGAGGAGTCAAACATAAAAACTTGGACAGCCTTCAACCGCGATGAGCTTATTGTCATGTCACGTGGGTTTACGCGTCTCTACAAAAGCAATACTGGCAGTCACAGCCATTGCACTCTTCATTTCATTTCTTACGTTTAACGCGATGGCAGGCCTAGAGAACCTAGTCACTTTAATCTATCATGAAAAACAGCAACCAGGGTCCATGCTATGTGCACAACACGCTCTCAACAATCTTTTACGTACGCCACGATCTTTTTGTGGCAATTCCATTTAACTTATGTTTGTGATTCGTAGAGGGAAACTACGTGAGCTACACTGACTAATAAGAGGAACGAATTATAACGTCAAATGGAAGTTCACCGCACCCGATCTCTCAGCAATTGCGAGCGACCTCGATGCTCTTGAGCATAGCTACGATGGCGCTCATACAGGCAGTACAAATATGGATGACACAGGTACATTCTGGTTTGATCTCTTTTGAATTCCTATGATCAATATTCTTCAGGTTTTTTTTCTGTGCAAGTGTTGGAAAATGCGCTCACTGTTTGGGGACTCAAGTTAAAAGATTTATCTTGATCTGTAAAACCGACACACTAAAGTCATATTCTAGTCTTGCTCGATGGCGCGGAGAAAACATGCGCCCATATCAGGAGTACCCGCAGTAGGCCCTTTCGCATCCAAATATTTGGGACATTCTAAGCAGACGATCCAGCGCTCAACTTGCCTTCATTCTGAATTTGCGGTCACACTGGTACACATTGCGACGCTTCGGACATGCCGAATCCAATATGAACGACGACATTGGAGGCGGACATTGGTTTAATCTTGATTCCTTGGTTCCTGAACCAGAATGGGTAGGAAAGCTTCATCTTGGAATGCTACTGCAGGAGGCTGAAGCTCAAGGTACCGTCTCGTTACTTGCATTTTCTACTAAGAAGCGCAATCAAATGTGTTATCCAAGGCTATTCTGTATTTGCGGTCACTCAAATCGACCCTTCGGCGCCTCTCAGCCTGTGTCGCACTGATGCCGACGCAGTTGCATCCACTCTTCCAGAACCAACTTCTGCGAACCCTCATGCAAACAGACCATCGACATCCTCTGTTCCCGATCACCCAGACCAGATAGAAGGCCTTGAAGATGTGGACTACGATTTGCAGGCAGCCTTACAAGCGTCATTGATGGGTGGACATTTTGGAGCCACCGAAACTGTGCCCCATTCCCCACCCCGCCTTGTGCGCTCATTTGCACCACTCCCCGCGGATGACTCGGAATACTTCGCACAGTCATCTTCACATCGTCCAACAGGCGCCCATCTATCCTCCAACATCGGAAGGCACGATGAAATGGAGGACGAAGAAGACGTGCAACGTGGACTCTTAACAGGGGAGCAAGTCAACATCGATCCCGTTGCGGCTAGCATGGAACGTAGTAGGCTTATGCTACAGCGCATGAGAGCACATCAGGAATTCGCTCACCGAGAATTATTTGGCGAAGGTTCACTCAACGACGTGGATGCTGCTGCCCTTGAAGCAAGACGAGCGCAACGGCAAAGGGAGGAGCAAGAAGAGGCTGAAGAACTTCGACGTGCAATTGCAGAAAGCGAAGCGTTGGCGCAAACAGAAGGACACGCTCACATGGATGTTAATCGACCTCAATCGGAATCTTTGCAAAGCTTACACTCCCAGCGTGTCCATGGTGGAGGTGACAGAATGTATGACGACGACGACGAAGATTTCCAGGCGGCTATTAGAGCCTCTTTAAAGGAAATCCCTCAAGGTTTTACATTCCCAGAACTTCCGTCCCAGCCAACACCCTCTCGCTCTATTTCCACAGTCCAGTCCTCTGACGTAGCAGTTTCCCCGATGGAGGATCAAGACGCAGATGTGGAGTCCGTGCTCTCAACAGAAGCAGAGGATCACCCATCTTCCAATGCCTCTGCAGAAGATGTAAGTGTCGATGAGTTGCGAAAGAGACGGCTAGCTAGATTTGGAATGTAATTCATGAATGGCAGCTCTAGATCTAAAACTGTTCATAGACTTCTGTAGTATCAATAATAAAGCTCGATTCGAGCAATCACGGTTTGGATTACAAGCGACAAAGAAGAGTCTGTTGTGAGTACAACGAAGTTCCACGTGCTATATGGGAATATGATATGTATGGTGTTCATGTACTTTATACCAGGGTACATGGGGATATGTCCGTTCTGAGGGTAATAGAAAGGTCAAGATGCAATGGAGGGTTGAGCGTCACCATCATTTGCTATTCTGCGACGATGTTGCCGCTTTGCAAAGCGGAGGTAACGGGAGAAGCGATTCCCAGATATCGATGTCGAGGCAGGTCGGCCACGGTCTTCTTCATCATCAGAATTGCCTCGCGCAATGGGTTCACCGGATATGATGTTTTCTAACGCCAGGAAATCTTGAGGGAAATCATCAGAACTCTATTGATGTATTGCTGGGCTTCAAGCGCGCTTACCTTCTCGACAGATGGGACAGGAACTGGATAATTCCAACAACCAGGGATCGACACAAGCCTGATGGAAGCGATGTTTACCTTCACAAGGAAGGAGGCGGAGATCATCCCCATCTTCAAAGTCCATGATACATATAGGACATGTTTCTCGCCCAATAGACGCAGGAACAACGTCAGTTGTATCCCATTCACGTCGTGATGACTCCTCTCCAGAACTTGTCGACTGAGCTGGGGGTCTAGTGGTTGTATGTCGAGGCAGGCGATGTATACCTGCCTGAGAGTGTTCCGTGACCCCGATAGAAACCTCAGTGGTCTCGACCGTTATTTCGGATTGTCCTCCGAGGATTTCTTGATCACTTATGCGGCCTTCCTTCAATTCCACATTGGCATTCCTACTGTTCGGTCGACTCTGTGCTCCGCCATTCTTATGGGTATATTGCGCCTCCAATTCAGCAGGTGAGTTAGAAATCGGATGGCCGTCTCCGAATTTCACGACAGGAAACGTATCAAGAATAGCACGGGTCAATCCTCGGGCGCGGCTTTGTCCCAGCCCACCTCTACTGCGTGCTCTGGGCCCATATCGCTCTGGATGGCGAATAGCCCTGACTGCCTGATCTGTGAAGTCAGAGAATGTATCTCGTTCACGGTCACGATGACGCACTCCTGTAATGATCACAATGCAGAACATAGCTGAGACACAACCTGTTATCGCATATAATACGATCCTATATGTGAATTAGTAACAGAGGTGTAAGAGGACAAGGAAGGCTGCATACATAGCTAAGTTTGTATTCTGTTTTTTGGGAGGTGAAGAGCCTGTAGAGCCATTGATCGTAGAGGGGTCATCGAGCTGGACCGTTGAATTATATGTCTGGAGGATAGCGAACAAGTAACCAGGTGCGGGTGGTGTACCATTCTCCAAGGTTGTATTCATCATCAAGGCGGAATCGTTGAGCCGTTGGGAGTCATATACACCATAAAGGCTCTCGTTCGTTTGGCCGATTTGTCCAAATTGATACTGAATTAGCGATGCGCTCGTCAAGCTCTGAGTCGAAAATATATCAAAGACTTGGTCAAAGGTTTCCGGATCAGCATATTCAGGATTGATGACACAGGCAAGAGAATACTGCGAGTACAAAAGCTGTGAAATGTATGTCAGACACGTAAGTAAGCGATGGAACAGAGCACTCACCGCGGCAACTGCACCCTTGTCACGAGCAAGTGTAAAAACATCCTCTTCCTGAGACGCATTCGTGGCATTAAAATCGCATGAGACCATCGCAATCCACGGAGTAGTGGCTGTGAATGCCTCAGAAATGCAGTAGAGAGTCGTAAATCCGAGCGTACTAGGTGGTGTCATGTTGTTCACTTTCAACTCGGAAAAATGAACCAGGGCACCCTACATCGAGAATCGAGAAAGAGCGTATATTGGCATCCAGCTTACATACCTTGCTTGTCCCTTGACTTCCATAACCCGCGAGCTGGTACGAGACATTCTGAGAATAGTAGCTAGATGGAGATCGCTTAGCAGAGTACCGTCACAGCTTAAAAGATCATTTACCCGTTGGGATACCACCTCAGGTACAACTTTGAGATATCAGTGACATTCAGACCGCCATCGATAGCCACTTGAGAGGAATTGGTTGGCTGTGCGGGGACGTATGCAAGGATTGGGATGCAGCCGAATAAGAGCCCGAGAAGGACGAGAGCTTGTTCCAGAAGTCGCATAGCGATCAAGCCTCCCGCCACTTGAGACAGCAGCAGAAGTGAACGAGGTCAACGAGTGAGCCCGATTACACACTCCAGATGCCTGTGGGAGGAATGTTGAGGCAAGACTCACATGAGGCAAGAACGTTTCACATTTCGCACCTGCTCTTCTCACCACTAACAAGTCTCAAACGGCAATTCATCACCGACCAACCGGCCTCGAGCACTTCGTACTTAACGTTTAACACCTGTCCCTCATTCTCAGACAGTGAAAATGTTGCCCCTCAAATAGTCCACTACTGTTGCTATGACGTCATGTCGAGTCTTGTCACCGTTTGGCGGGCCATTAGGACGAGTTGCTGCACTGTAACGATGTAATAGCAATGTACACATGTATCTGCAAGATAATTATTGGCCTTGATCAAGCTTGATCAAAACTTGGCCCTTACTACATTGTTGATCGGTAGTAGCCATTACACACCCTCGACCGCACCTCTACAAAAACATATGAGCACCAAGTTAAGGTTATCATACTCACGAAAGTTGAATTGTCGCCCATGCTTAACGACGAAAGTACACCAACCTCAAATATCTGTGATCGTACCCCCGTGACCATGCAAGACAAATCCACCTCTTGATTTGTTGTCCATGACGTACTCACACACCAAGTATCTAGGGTTCAACAGGACCAATGTCACAACAGCTGCCCAATAGCCACAGACTCTGCAGGTTGTCCATGTGTAGCTACGTCATAGACCAAGATACCCCGGAGGTAAGACTGTTCGACTCGACCTTGGAGCGTCATTCCAATATATGGAGATATCTTGTTCTTGAAGTTCAACGAATCACTCGTGACCTGTTGAAAATGATAAAGTACTGCGATACATATTTCCAACTGTTAAAAGGACACACCATGAACTCCGCATCAGGATCCCAAATGATGAAATCTCCATCAAGGCCGACTTTCAACTGGCCCTTCAGATGGCCAAGTCCAGCGTGCTCAGCGGTTTTCAAGCTTGTCCACTGAACAATCTGAGCAATGCTGACGCCTCGACGTCGCCCTTCAGTCCAGAGGAGGCTCAACCCTAGACCTAGAGTGCTGATGCCTCCCCATGCACCTATTACATCACCCTCATCAAGCTTCTTCAGCTCAGCAACGCATGGGCTGTGGTCGGAGACCACACAGTCAATCAAACCCTCCTTGAGGGCGTCCCATAGAAGATCCTGATTAGCAGCATCCCGTACTGGAGGGCAACACTTGAACTCAGGATGGCCGTTGGGTATGTCGGTTGCAGACAAGCAAAGATAATGAAAACATGTTTCCACGGTGAGATTGAGCCCAGCTGATTTGCCAGCACGAATGAGTGGCAATGCTGATGAGGCCGATAGATGCACGATGTGACACCGCAGCGCAGGGTACTTTTTTTGGAGAGATGTAATAAGGGACACAGCATCGGTCTCCAGCTGCTGAGGCCGCGAGTCAAGGAAGGTAGAATAGAGAGTAACATCCAAAGCATCTTCCTTAGCTGCGGCTGAGCCCAATTCAGCATGGAACAGAAGAACGGTGGAAGTGTTCTGACCCGATATCCAAAAATGAGCCACATACTGAGAATAAGAGTATTTTTGCATTCATACCTGTAATTCATTCATAGACAGTTCAAGATCTTGCGTTGACACGCAAGGGAATTCCTATTACCAAACTGTTAGCGGTACAACAGATTGGGCCGCAAATTTAGCCCCTACATCAACACCACTTTCTATCAGAAAACACTTGAAGCCTTTGATACCTGACGCGAGAAGAGGCTTTAAATGTTCCTGTGAGTATTGGGATTGAGTATTACCCATCACTCCCATTTTCTTGTATGGACAAACCTGATTGCCAGGTATGACTCCACCCCAAAAAGCAACATCAGAGTAGCACTGCTCGAAAGCGGCAGCTTGCTTTAGGCGTAAGTTCTCCACAGTCGTAGTAGGAGGAATAGAGTTAAGTGGCATGTCTACGACAGTAGTGACACCTCCAGATATAGCGGCCTTGGTACCAGTGCGAAACCCTTCCCAATCGGTACGACCAGGTTCATTTAGATGGACGTGGGCACTGATCGCAGCGATGAGTGTTGGTCAGTGCGATTCATCGCAAGCGAAACACACTCGACAAGACCAGGTAAGACTGTTTTATCACCAGCATCTATCCATCGAACTGTGGAGTCACGACGATCAGGATTTGTGGTTTGATAGCCGTCGGCGATGTGGATTAGCTTTCCCGTAGATAGGTCGATGGTCAGCGTTGCAGGAACGGGGGAGGGGATGCCTGGAAGGAGAACATTGCGACCTGTGCAGACGAGGATCATGAGGGGAGCTGAAATGGGCAAAACAAACAAAACTTGTAACACGTATCAGATGCGCCGCCTCTGGAACCCGCCCCCATCAAGGGCCGCTTCGCTTTTAGTCTAAGTATGGTCCGGTTCTTCCGTTGGCCGCTTGCCCTGGCTTGTTGGATGTACATGTCTTTTCTTTTGGGAAAATGTCTATGCCTGTCTTGTGCTCTGGTTGCTTTCTGTCGAGACAAATCACAACTGATGTGCTGCTATGTCGTGTGCATATGTGCTAGTCAGAAATCGACTGAACAATTGCACGGCCATGATGCATGATGCGCCGATGAGATCTCACACTAATGCTGGATTTCGTTGATGGATTTTGATATCTGTCACACTGAAGAGTAGCTATATAATCCTGTGTCGTCCTCCCTCGATTTCCTCGGGAAGCTGCGGAAAAAACGCCCACCATGCCTCGTCATTATGACGCTCCCGTTGCCGGCCAGCAGGACTCACCCCCCCGTCGTCTACCCCCCGTGCCTCTTTCTCCTACCCTTCGGTCCTCTCTCCGGCCTCCACGCCCCACCTCGCGCCCATTACCTTCAGTGCCCCGCCCTCTCTCCTGTAAACAGTGTAAGACATGCATTACGTCCAGTAACGTCCTGCTGCCTCCGTCTGCTGTGAGATTTACGCTATTTTGCGCCATGTTCTTCATTAACGGCGTCATAGTATCCGCCAGACTCCCGCATGTTCAGAGGCTTCTCAGGGAAAGCCTCCCTTTTCATGGAAACGTATGTTGGTAACTTGCTCGCTCGCTCATACTATCTGTATTGAATGTGCTTCCAGATATAATGTGAAGCTGGCTCGCCCAGCAGTTCAGCTCATGGCCACTGGTGCACACACGATGCAAGAGATTACCTGCTCATCTTGTTCATCTTATCTTGGATGGAAGATTGTGCGAGCGCATGAAAGTTCTGAGAAGTGGAAAGAAGGAAATTGTTTGCTTGAGCTAGAGAACTTATACCACAATGCCGAGGATTTCACTTCTTTCACTCGCGGCATGGACCGAAGGAACTCATCGGACACAGAGGGATCGGACTAGAGTGGCAATGTATCAATCAAAGAGGATTAATCGCTGTCTTTGACTCTTATCTTTAGCTTGTACTATTCGAAATCTAACTTATCCATTATTTAACCTTGCTCGCGAGACTATCCCTTGACATATAGGATGACTCGAAATTGTTACAGGCTTGAAGGACTCTCACGTGCCATTGTCCACATGAAGTGATGGTCCATTTTCCCGTCTAACAACCAGCGACCCAAGTAACATACAGCCCCTTCAATTCATGACCCATTCCTCCTCTCCCTAAGCAATGGCCGCGGTGAAATCCTCTATCACGACTCTGCCTAATGCCGATCCACTAGACTCTCTGCGCTCACCTGACATAACGGGCAAAGATCGCGACCAGTTCACAGACAACACCGAATTCAACGACATCGCGCTTGATGACGATGCAGGGTTCTCTGCGGTACCTTTAACGAACGACACAAGTCCAATGCCACCGACGCCTAATGACATGGAACATCCGGATACCGCACGGCCGCGCAGCGTAACGACGCCGTTGACCGCTGTTTTCAATCCTGTATCAACGAAGACTGGACACAAGAAATCGGCATCGACCACTACCATTCGTTCTGGAAACAATCTTCCATTCATAGTATCTCGTCTTCAGGATGAGCATCGCATGTCCCACCGGGTGAGCGTAGATGGCCAGCAAAAGCTTCAGGAGGAGTTCAAACGGCTTCATAAAGAGGAAGAGAAGGATCTCGCCGAAACGCCTATCAATAAGGCAATTGACTGGGGTACGTCCGGCTTACTTCTAAGTTTGGACAACTCGAGTTGACTATATATCGGTTCCGCTGTAGACTTCTGGGGCGCAGTCATTTCTGGTAATCAAGAAAGTCGCTTTTGTATTTGTATGCATCTAATCAAGCGGTCGGTGAATTAGACTATCAGGAATTTGCGGCCGACCGGCCTGAGGAGCTGGCGTCTGCAATTGCAAGGGGAATTCCCGACACTTTACGTGGAATGATGTGGCAGCATATGTAAGGATTCTGCCAACTTCGTAAAGTCTGTCTTAACCACATCTTAGGGCTGCTTCGAAGGACCCAGAGCTTGAGGATACTTACTTGAAATTGTTGAAGGAAGAAAGCGCTCACGAAAAAGCGATTACCCGAGATCTTGGAAGGTACGTCTTGTAGCGTTGTCGATAGGCTTTACCAATCACCAAACCTTTTAGGACCTTTCCGCACCATGACTTTTTCAACGACGGGCAAGGAATTGGCCAAGAAAATTTATTCAACGTCCTCAAAGCATATTCGCTGTAATAATTTTGCACCATTTCTGCGAGCCGTGTTGTTGATGCATTTCAGTTATGATCCTCAGGTTGGGTATTGTCAAGGCCTTCCTTTCGTCGTGGCAATTTTATTGTTAAACGTAAAGTGTTTCGGTTTCGACTCTAGGACTTGACTCCAACTGACTTGCAAGACAGATGCCAGACGAGGAAGCATTTTCTCTTCTCGTTCGGTTGATGTATGTGTATGACTTGCGTGGCCACTTCCTACCGGAAATGCCGAAGTTGCAGTTACGGCTTGTGAGTCGCACTCTGATGATGTACAACACGATCTTGACTTAATCGATCCATAGTTCCAGGTAAGAAACTCACCGAAAGCGTGCGAATGTCTAATACTGACTCCCTTAGTTCGATCGGTTGATCGAGGAGCTTCTGCCTGTTCTTCATATCCATTTTCTACGACAGGGGATCAAGTCGAGTATGTTTTGCTCACAGTGGTTCCTTACGATGTTCAGCTATCGGTGTGTATTGCATTCTCGTTCCAGAATGTCTTCAATTGATCTTCTATCAGGTTCCCGCTACCCGCTGTCTTCCGAATATACGACAATTGTCTTGCGAGCGGCATTGAAGCAATCTTTGGATTTAGTATTATGCTTCTAAAAAAAAATGAGGAGGAGCTCCTAGCTCTGAAATTCGACGAGATTCTAGCCTTCCTGAATACGCAACTGTTCGACAAATACAAGGCAAGTGGTCTTCTACTCAATGTCTGTCGTCTTCTTGACAGCCTAGATATGTAGCTGCCATCAGAGGACCAGAGTGATGAAAACGCTTCTTACGATGTGGATGCATTTGTACAAGACGCGGTTGCTTTGCATATCACGCCTTTCATGTTGGATTCATACCGGCACGAGTATGAAGATCGACTGGTAAGTCTTGTGTCACGCTTCAATTAATCACACTGCTTATCCCGTCTCAGCGGGAAACTAACAAACATATGACTGAGATGGACGAACTACGCACAACAAATCGTTCATTGTCATCTCAAGTGTGCGTTGCCATCGTCTATCTTCATAATCGTCCTCAATCTTCGCAGCAAATCTCTTGAGAATAGCCTCGCACAGCTTAATGCAGAACATGTCGATCTTCTGGTATGAATGTTGTTTGCCGATCTCAACTCACAATGATAATGCCATTCGTTCGTAGAATGAACTTGTCAAGTCGCGATTACGGAATGAGGAGATGGAGGGGGAGCTTGTCCGGTATATACTTCTGTGAGTGGATATATACAGCAGAGGCCCTGAATCTCATAGCATGTCTTAGATATGCGGAAGCAATGCACGAGAACCAAGACGCTCAATCATCGCACCGTATATCCATAGCCCAGATGTTGAGGCTAAAACGCGGAAGCAATTCCTAGAATTTTATGGATTCTTACTTTCCGGCACTATACATGTCACATATCTGCTTTGCATCGCATCGATCACTGATACCAACCACATCACCTTGTACTTTACATACATATCTACCCTACTTATTCTAACCAACTTTGAAGCGTCTTAGTGGCATCAGTGACAGAAATGGAAGTTATTGTTGACATTGTATATCTGGCACGTGGAAGTGATTGCCGAAACCCACGTGAAGAGCCCTTGTTCTTGGACTGAGCTGATTGACTACGGTTTCTACAAGTTTTGTCGACGTCGCCATTGCCCCCGACGTCGACACCTTCGACCTCATCGTCAGCTACATTTGCGACACCATTGAATCTTGCAAATGCTCTGGTCCAAGCGCCGTTCTTCTCGTCAGGAGCCATATTCAGCCAATCCATCGAAAGGACCTCAGTCTGACCATCCACCTCTGCCTTCTCACCGTTCTCAGATACCTACGAACTCCAGCCCAAGGCCCCCTTTCTCTCTGTTGAACACCCTTGAATACCCTAGTTCTCAGGCCTCCCTTTCTATCACCGACGGGCTCTCGCCTTCTGTCAGTGGCCCCCATTTTTGTATCTTCGCTTCCATTGCTAAGGCTATGTTTGGGCAGCAGAGTGTGTACCGTGAAGCATCGGCGTCGAAAGCTAAAACGTAGGTCACATCAACCTCTCATAGAGGAAGCACTGTTCACCTCATATCTCCTTGAAGATCATCAGAATCAAGACAGGCAAAGTCTGGTCGCCGATCGTCCTACACCATGATACAACCATCAACCACCAAACAGGCATTGAAAGTTCCTGACCTTGTTTCCGGCGATTTGTACACCTACAACTCTTTAAATTCATTCTCCTTCGGGTCAGCTCAGCCTCAACAAGGGCCTTCATCTCGCCCCGTTCACCCTTTATCATCCGGTCAAGGAGATGTGGACAGCATTGGCGAAGAAGTTCGTTTTGGATCATCAGATGTAACCCCTCGACCCTCCGTTGTCGCGTACGCACCGAATCATCAACAACATGATGAACCAACCCAACAAGAAGATGCATCCAAGAATAAACAATTACCGAGTGGAAATTGGGACAGGAAAGATGGTGATCAGGGTCGTTCGGTGGATTCAGATACGACTTCCCGCACCGAAACTTCTTCCCCTTCCGCATCTATTACTTCCCTCTCTAGCACCGGAGGCGCATACTCGCGTTCAGGATCTCGTACAAGTCACAATTCGAGCTCTACCAGTCAAACATCTGCCGAGCAATTGTCTATCACGGATTCAGATGATGACAATGATCACCGCCATCCATTTCCCCTTCGTATAGCTAACACAGTCTCACGGGGCCCGAGTTCCAGCGGAACAGGAACTGCGAGCAACACAGCCGTAGAGTTCAGTTCAGACGAAGAATTTGGTGATTCCGAGTACGACTACGACTACTACGACGAAGAGGGTTTGCGTATTGAGATTGGTTCCGCGCAATACGAAGGTAGCATTGCCACGCATAGCTGGGATCGCGACTTCTACGTGGCTTCGGGAAACAGCTCCGGCAGCATAAGAAGCGGGTTCCCCCACGTCGAGAGAAGAGGGAGCAATCCAATCGCAATCCCAGGGACACCATCAGCGGAAGACTCTATGTTCGTTACCGGCAGGAACAGAGAGGGCAGTATGGCCACAATTCGGAGGCCGAGTCGAAGCTTGGATGACGATTTCATAAAACTTGGCCTCTCGCGAACGGCTGGGTCAGGTCCGACAGTAGTGGGACACCCGTTACAGCCATCCCCAGTCTCAGTGCCCGGTAGCGATGGTGATTGGAGAGTGTTGCAGGAAAGGAACAAAGCGAGGGATATCGAGAAGGAACCCTCCCCGTCGAGTCCCAAAGATACCACGTCTATTGCGCCAGCTCCCACTTTGGACGACTTCGATCTTGACTGGGCCCAAATGCGGGCTGGTATCACAGGGCTAGACCCCAGCGCAATGAGCGACATAGTTGGGAGCGCGAGCCGGACCGCAGGCCCCGGTGACCGTCGGCCTTCCGCTACTGGTGCGGGTGGTGGGAAATGGTTGTTGTCGTGGACCAAAGACGCTAGGCGACCCAGCGCCGCAACAGTTTCCAGTTATGGCGGTGACACGTTTGGAAAAGCTATCCGCGATTGGGATGGTCCCAGTTATCAAGCACAACGGAGGGATTGGAGCTTCAAGAAGGAGAAAGAAAACAGTCATGAGTCTCCCTCAACTATTGGGAGCAAATCCAGCCCGGGTGGAATTTTGTCTCCGAGAGGAAGTATGATGACTGAGAGGAGTGTTGTGAGCCCGTTCGTTAATTTGGAAGACAGAAGTGTCGACAAGGAGAAAGAGCTTACTTCCTCGGTGTGGAAGGGAATGCGAACAAATACCCATGAGATTTGGAGCAATGACAGAGTGGGGAGGTTCAGAGTTGATAGACGGGCACAGAGAGGTATTCTTTGTGCGATTATGGTTAGGGATTATCGCTCATCTGTTCTTCTAGCTACCGACGAAAACAAAGGTCCCCAGCAGCGATTGTCAATGCACCCTGTCAAGTACCCCAATGGGGGCGGCATGGCCCCGGATGGTCCACCCGTCACCATACACAAACATTCAAAGGCAATCGCCTTCTCTATCAGTCGTCACTATCGGATACCACGAAAACGCGGGGAACTTCACCCAACATCCTCTCGCGCAACCGAATCTACACTGCCCGGTGGACCCCCTCTTCCCCTCTTTCTAGCCGCCAAGAGAGGCTCAAACATGATTCTCCTTGCTCCCCGACGCGTTCAAGAGGCGTACACCAGCACCAATACGACCCGCAAGCTTGAAGCGCACGGGTTATTGGATGAGCCTCTTGCTGGTTATTCTCAAGAAATAAAAGAAAAAGAAAAACATCGAAGACAGAAAGATCGAGAGAAGCAAACGACAGGCCATGAGAAGAAGGAAAAGGACTTGAGAATAGGCAATTCAGAGCCCAAGGGGAAGGGGAAGGCACTACAGCAAGGAAAGGACGACAGTCACATTTCCCGCCAATCTAGCTCCCTCGCACAACCATTACCAGCTCCTCCTGCATCTGCACCTTCAATGCACACATATCCTCCTAATTTTGCCTCTTCATCCAGTACGGTAGTTCGTGAAGTAAGCACGTCGGAACGTTCAATCTCCAGGAACTCATCCCGCCGCTCGCGACGAAGACGTCGTGTGCAAGATCCCTTGGAAGACGACGTTGACGATGATGACGAGGACGAAAATGCTGCACCAACCCGAACTCCGCACAGCGAGGCGTTCGGAACCATGGACGCCGCGTTTATCGAGCAGCTACGGCAAGACCGATTCCATAACGGCGATTCAGAGAGAGGCGGACTTTGGAATCGATTGGTGGGGCGTGCCAATCATTCGGTTACAGGCTCTCCCGCTCAACTCCACGCGTCATTTGTTCCCCCGTGGCTTGCATTGCAACCCAGAACCAAACAAGAGAGCCATCAAGGCGTCATTGACACGCTGAACACATCCTTCAAAGATGTCGGACTTCTGCCCTCAACTTACAGCACCTCTCGACACGGTGTGCCGACGTCTCAGAGACAGAAGAAGATTGCAAGCGGCCACAGCAATGACGACCCATTTAAACAAATCCCTGACGATTCCCTTTACATGCTCCTTCCTCTTTGGCCAGGAGACACTGACACTCGATCCGAGATCCTTTCGGCCTCCTTCGAACGGCCAATATTACAGAATCATCAACGCCAATACCTTCTTGTTTACTACAAGCCTCCAGAAGTTGAGGCAAAGAAGGTCGAAAACAAGAAACGGTCTCGATCATCTCCGACATCCTCCTTTGATTCTATCGCCAAGCGGGAAGACCGTGCTGCTGTCCTGCTTACATCTTTTCACATCACAGCCCGTCTTGTGCCGTATCAAAAGCTGCAGGGCACTGGAGTCCGTGTTCCCGACGAGGGCTTGACCATTACAGGCTCTCTGGAGAGTGCATTCGCCCACATGCCTTCCCCAATCGACGTCACTGAGAGCTATTATGAATACGTCCTCGGCATCTGCCACTCTCGCGATACGGGCATTGAGTTTTACCCTGATGGATTGGTCAAGATGGGCCTATGCGAGCAGTCTGAGGTCTTCATGCCAGTCTCTGCTTCAGAGGAAGACGCATTCCCTGAGCCGGAAGTAACGCTGACCCCTATTGGACGAGCTGTTCTAGAGATGGTTTGGGCTGGAGCATTAGCTCTGACGAGTTTTGGTACAAATTCGTAGATTCAATTTGCCGTGATTAATATGCTCTTTACTTACTTTCACATTGCACTTGCTGATGGTGTATGCGGGAATTATAGATCCGGAAGTTGACTGATTTGTTTTGATACTTACTCTGTACATATACTTTCTTAGTTGTTATTCATTCTTTGTATTACGATGCAAACCCGAAAGAGTCGCCGTGATGCTATTATTTACACGAACAGCCCCTTCTACTCGGAGGCCGCACTCGTTTCGTTTATAGCCTTTGTATCTGACGAGTCGACAAGCGTCATGACTCCCTCTTTGTCGGCGTCCTCACGCTCTCTTTCAGCCTTCGCTCGAAGTCGAAGCCTCTTCGTAGATTTTCTTCCCTTGGTCTGCTTGGTCTGGTTTTCAGCGGGAGGCCGTAGAGATGCTAATCGAAGTTATCAGGCCCTTCCTGATCCCATCACCATTGGCACTTACAATGATGGACTGGATGAAGACCATACATACGATACAAGTGAAGTACAGCCTGTTCCTTGTCTTTCGCCTAGTCGAACCTGCATTAGCGACGGCGCTAGCATTGGCTATCGAGGAAATCTTGACGTGCCTCTATCATCAAGTCTAGCATCGTGACACAAGAAGTCGAAAACAATTCGAATTGATGCTAGTTGATTCTTACCCATATTGTCAGGAAGATCTTGTGGGAGGCTCTCGCAGCGGTCCGCGTGTGCCCTTCGTTCCATCAACGTGGAGGCCCCAGGCCTGACTTCGCTAAGATGCTGCTTGGGCGTAATTCCGCGCCGTGCAAAAATGGCGTTTGCACGCTGTATAATAGCCCTTGGCGGGATGGATGACGGGTTCAAAGCATCGTGATGGTAATCTATATTGTGAAATTATCATGTATAATTGTCAACAAAGAACGACCAGGCTTAAACCCACCAAACACGAGAGGGACATCCAAAGCTTCACACAGCGGAAGAAGGTCCTCGGCGCTGTAGCATAGCTGAACATTCTAAAGATCAGCAGTGGTGCAAAGTTCACCAGGAAACAAGAAAGATTTTACTTCATCGTTTTCCAAAACAAGTCGAGCTCGAACATTAGGAGGTAAAAGTTCTGTGATAGTCCTTTTGACCCTTCCTAACGTAGCGGCCTTGTCCTCGTACATCCCTCCACCCTGAAAACCAGACGGTCGGGTCAGATCTGGGTCTACTGGTGGTTGGGAAATAGGACGTACATGGACAACCATGACACCATCTACACCAATGCCCATTTTGTCCAGCATTTCACAATGATACGATAGCTCTCTAATGGCGGACTTGATGACTGCAGGCTTTGGGCTACCGAGCTGAGTGTATTGCCCAGGGTGAGTCGTCAACCTGTGGCCGTATTTATTGGCAAGGAGTCCGACTTGAGCAAGGAGGGTGTCGCAATAGTCCAGTGAGTATCCATGCTTCTCATGAGATGCAAATGGGAACATTTCAGACGAAAGCCTAAGAAAACGTATGTGCTACAGTGGAGAGTTGAATTTTTATGAGAAATTCGCTCTAACTCTAATCTTAAACGCACATTGTCTTCGTTCCATTGAATCATGATTAGGAGGTCCTCGACGTTTCTCTTGCCGAGATCTTTGACCCATTCTATACCATTTTTGGTGATGCTATCGAGCCTGCCGCAATATTAGAGAAAGTTAAGAACTGGAACTGGGTTGGTGTTCTCATACCTGCAAGTCCTGGAACAAAAAACGGACTCACTGGCTGGTCGTTTATTTCGAAGGACAGTATTCAGGCATGCATAACCTGCAAGGCTTCAGTAGGCGCAAATTCGATGGATTGAAAAGCTAGTCTTACCAAGGCGCCCTTTGAACGTTGTCACTTTGCGTTCTACGTCTGGAATGATGTAGACTGGCTCAGGCTTCGGCTGCCTCTTCTTTCTTGGCTGACTAGTTTGGACATCACCATCCTCATCCGCAACTTTCTTTGATTGGTTTCTTCTACGGAGTGACTTTTCGTGCTTGAGAACATCCTCCTGATCTTTCGTAGAAGGCGTTGATTGCCTGTTCTTACGGTTAGGGGTTTGAACATCATCATCGTTTGCCAGGTTTGCTGTTAATCTTTCTGCATCTGGAGAGCGAGCTGACGGCAAATTAGGAAGGACATATGGCTCGGTTTTTGACCTCTTGCGTTTGAGAGGTGTGACGCCACAGTCGGTGGCAAGAGCAGTGCTATTAGAGACAGCCAGACGAGAGCTCCTGCGAGAAGAAGCCATAATGACGGGGCTGATGTGCTTTATGGCTGATAATGTACAGAGAAGATGGGCGCAGGAAAAAAGCATGTAATGAAATTGTACCAGATGATGCCAGATCCAGAGGATTTGGTGTTGCGATCGGATGACGTGTGTCAACCAGAAGGTGCACGTGTTTTCATCTAATCTAATCCAAGACCACCGTTGATTTCCTGCAGTGGGGATGTGGTGGACACTGGGGTATCATACATAACAGGATGAGCAAAAAGTAAGTTTCATGGCAATTGAGACATGTACATGACTATGTCGTGGACTGAGCGTACCCCGCAACATGTTTTATCACAACGACAAATGCTGACCAAGCAATCTTCTTTAGTACTGCGATGAGCTGGTCGGGGTGAGTGTCAAGAAGTGCCTCTATTGTCCATTCTCTAACCATATCTGCAGCTTCAAGAAGTCTGTGAATAGGGCTGGAACGACTGTAAATTCATATCTTCTGTCGAAATCGTCCAGACCTATTCATTTCTTTCCAGCTTCTCCAGAAGACAGGTCAAATCGAACGGACAGTCGATCGCGAATTTACCGAGGAAGAGGCCAAGTACAGAACGTGAGCGCACTTCTTCCTACTGCGCAATTTTACCCTCACTGTATCTCATCAGGTTCGAAAAGGAATGCCAGGCTCTTCAGAAAGACAGTAAAGGGTACTGGGATGCTATGCGAGGTGTGTTTCATCTCAGGAGATACAAAGGCCTTATTTAACCTAGGTTCTCGGAAGCCATGACCACAGCGCAAAGTCGCATTGCAGAGACCTTGGAGGTGTTCTATGGCGCTGCCGATCGCACGTCAGAAGGTGCCATGGCCGGTCACGCCTATAAACGCTCTGTGGACGATCTCGATGCTGGCTTTGGCAGAGAACTCGTATGTTTATTATTCCATGCTTTGCTTCTTCTCGCTACTGATTCTGTCGGCAGGATGTTCCATACCGAACAGCTATCTCCGAGCCCTTAGGGAAGATGTGCGCATACTTCCCTGTGGTCAATGAGCATATCACGAAACGAAACAAGAAGGTCAGCGAGAGGGGGTTTCAAGCATGAAGAATAATACACGAACACCTCCCATCCCTACAGTTGCTAGATTACGATTCAGCGCGCAGCAAGATGCGCAAGTTGATAGATAAGCCTTCCGAGGATCCAACTAAGCTACCAAAGGTACTTCATCCTCCCCACCGGCGGCGGCATCAGGACTCACTGTGCTTGTTAAGGCTCAACAAGAGAATGACGAGAGCAAAGAAATGTTCGATATTCTCAACGACCAGCTCATCGCAGAATTGCCTCAGCTACTCGATTTGCGAGTGCCTTATTTCGATCCTAGTTTCGAGGCCATGATTCGCATGCAATCGAAGTTCGCTGAAGAGGGGTACGAGAAGCTCAGCGGGGTGCAACGGTATTGAAATTATCATGAATGTGCTTTCCATTGTTAATAACAAGGGCCCAGGTACTTCGCAGACAATGTTCGCGATGACTACGCAGCTGGACAACTTGATGCTCAGGTAGGTTATTTTATGGAGAGTTGGCTGATATCTGATTATGCTCATTATCGACAGGTGGAAGGGGTTCTACAGGAGATGAAAGAACTCTCCATTTGTGGTGGCAATTAGTAGGCAGACTGTAGAATTTAGCTTTTGTATGTATGTGTACATTTGACTTCACTGGTGAATGCCCAGATATTAAGGACCAATCAGTACATATTATAGGCAAAACTGACGTGTAAAAAATTACAGCGATGCCACTGGCCATGAGCACAAGCGAAGAATGCAGCGTGAAAGAGCAACTCACTTATAAGTTTCTTGAAGGGCTTTCGAGGCGATACATCAGCGTCATGGGCTTGTGCGAGATGCGCTGTTCCAGGTTCAATGGCCGAGTCCCTCCACGGCCACCTCGACCTCGAGAGGTACCTTGGCCATTTGAATTGTGCATGCTCCCCCTCCCTCTGTTGTATGAATAAGGGCGAGGTTCGGAACTGGAGGCCTGATATTGTTCAGAGGGAAAGCGACCATCCATTGATTGGCGATACGAAAATCCACCCTGTCTAGGCCTATATGACTCAGGATGATTACGTGACTGCGGTCGATTATATGTTTCTGTCGTATCGTGATTAGGTCGATAGCTCTGATATGTTGCTGAATCTCGAGTTCCTATCCGTGCTTGAAGAGTAGGCAGATCTGGAGAAGGCGATCGCCATACGAGCTCACGGTTACGTGCGCGCGGTATATCGATGGGGTCGCCAGGCTGTAACCGTGCATGAAGGTTCGTAGAAGGCGGTCGCTTCGGGGAAGCGGGACGCCGCTGACGAGGAGAGGTTGGTGGTGACCTCACACGCATGCCGTCCATAGGCCGCAGCCGGCGTGCAGATGGCTCGTCCTCACGATAATCCTCGCGATGCCGCCTTTTACCAAGCACAGGCGATCGTGGTGCCGGGGTTAGCGGACTGCGGGAAATCGGGGAATCAGGCCTCGGTAGATAACTGTAATCCAGGTGGGAAGTTAGGATGGTGGGCCTTGAGGGTGGAGAATAATGGTCAGCTCCCCGACGAAGTTGTTTGGGGGGTCGTGGAGGGATTGTTTCCTGAATCGGAAAGCCGGTTTCATACGGCTCCTCATCTACCGCCTGATCCCAACCACTGTCGGAATGTATCATTGGGGCAATTTGAGAGACATCTTCCAACGGACTTCCAGTAGGCAAAGGAATGGCAAGGAGGTTTGACGACGATGGTGCCGAGCCTGATTGGGCTTTTATATTATTTTCAAATCGGGGAGGAAGCCCTGTTTTGTTGTGATGAGGATTAGGTGTGAGACTCAAAGGTGGGCGCTTCAAAGTCGCGGACTTCTGCATCGGCGCAGCGGAGAGTACGATAGTTGCGCTGACAGCTGGTGGAGACACCGAGGAGGAAAGTGTGGCCGCCGCAGATGTACTGGTTGGTTTTGCGCCACGGGAGCCATTGGTCAGACCGCCCCCCTGATCTTCCTTAGAGGCGGCTTTCTGTACCGGGGATACAAGTGGAAGGGGACAAGGCTTTACTGGTAACGGAATCATTGGGGTTGGGAGGGCATTTGTTCCAGATGGGATGGTATCGACCTGCTTTCCCGGCGCCGGGGTAGTATCGGGCTTTCCGAGCGGCACTGGCGGCGGGGATTCGCGTTTGACTGTAGGGCCTCCGTTCACATGAGACCGGTCTGTGTGCTCTGATTCAGTTTTGATGTCATGAGTAAGCATCGATTCCAAGCGAGCTCCATTGCCATCTCGTACATATCGCAAATTCGTCGCTTGTACTTCGGACGACGTTGGTTGAATTTGGGACTGAGGGACAACACGCATATCGCCTGGGTCCTCACTACGACGGTATACGTGTAGAGCTTCGACAGAGTTCCTGTCTCTGGAGAATGTTGGCGTGCGAGATTCTACCAATGATGCCTTCTGTGATAACGATCTCTCGATCGGTGCGGCTCTTTCGCACCTGAGTCGCGATGGCTTGCATTCAGGGCTAGTTTTGGTGGGTGATAATCCATAGTTTGACGGCCGCAGCCCAAGAGCAGCAGAAGGAACCAATACGGGAGGGAGGGAATCAGGAATTGTAGCCGCTTCTGGTTGTCCGTCATTCGCTTGCCCAGATTTCGGTTTCTTAATAGCCTCGGAACTGGTGGTCTTCTTCATAGCTGAATTCCCTGAGGCCACATTGTTGTCTGCGGCAGGCATTTGGGAGGCTGCTGATATTGGAGAATGCGCTGAAATAGCCAAGTGTCTCTCCCTTTCTCGCGCCCTTTCGGCAATAATTTTAGCTGCAGTTTCTGCACTGGCGCGCAGTTTCTGCGCCATGACTTCCTGTCGTCGTCTCCCCTGCTCCGCGATCAGCTCTTGTTCCTTGACGGTGGTCAGACGTTCCAGTTCGGCCATCTTTTCTTCCTCTTTCTTCCTCAAATCTGCCAACTCCCGTTCTTTTTTCTCCTCGAGTAGACGACGCGTCTCAACTTTCTTTCGTGCAAGCTGTGCGACTAATGCCGCCTCTTTGTCCTTATGCATCTGCAAGGCACGCTTCGCATCCTCGACGATCGGAGAACCTTTGTATCGAGGTTGCGAAGACTGACCAGTGGTGACTGCGTTTGAGTTCTGAGCCGTGGGTGGCAGATCATGTGTTGTGCTCCCTGGCAATTCTTCTGACGCCTGCTGCATCATCTGGAATTTAGCTACTTCGAGTTTTCTTTCTTGTAGTTCACGTATACGAGTCTCCTCTTCTCGTAGGGCTTGTAAACGCGCCTCGTCCTCCTGGGCACGCGAAAGTGACCGCTGGTCAAGGGTTGATGAAACAGATCTTTTGCTAGAAGCACCTGTTTGTCGATTTGACGAAGCTGAGATGGGACCATCGCGACTAGCCTCTGGGGGCAGATGTTCTGCAAGGTCGTCATGAACATCCATAAGCGTGCCCCCCGTGTTCGTAATGTGCTCTTGCTGCACGTCTTTCTCTACTTCTGCCGACCTTTGGAGGTTCGAATCGAGGTCCAGTGTGTATGGAGCTGGGGGCGCACCAGCATCGCCCGCTTGTTTATCGGTGACCCGCTTGACTAGTTCTGAGATCATGGCTTGGACGACAAGAGGGTCAAGACCAGAAGCTCCCATCGCGCCTATGGCCGATTCGACGACACTCCTATTCTGGATTCGTGATACCAATCGATTGGCATCTTGTCTCTTGACTGCCTCTTGGTTTTCCTTTTCTTCTATCCATTCTCCCAAAAGGCGCAGATCATCTAGAGATTGTTTGATTTTTGCTTCTAACCGCCATTGTGCGTGTCCATCTGAGTCGATATTGGCAATGGATGAGTTAAGCTCTTTGACTGCGGCAAGGGCATCGCTAACTTCGATCTTTGCCTGTTCTGACGCACGAAGGCACTCTTGGGCAGCGCAGACCGCCTCTTTCGCTGTCGCTAGAGACTGTTGCGCAAGTGTATATGAATGACGCGCAGCTGTGAGAGCATTGACGGCATGTGAATTGGCTGCTTGAAAGAGGAGAAGGGTGTCGTTCTTGTTTGGAGGGTGAGTATCAGAGAGTGAAGTAATTACTCGATCTCGGAGAGCTTTCACGAGCGCATACGAAGAGCCACGATATGTCGAGGTTATGTTTGTAGACGATGGAGCTGGGATGAGTGTCGGAGTTCTGATAGTAGGTTCGGTGATAATGGTGGCGTTTGCTAGGTCTACGTGCGCCGATGAAAATGCTCCAGGACGTGAGACTGTCTCAGCTGAAATGCGAGAAGCTGGGTTGTCTGAATGCGAAGCTGTATGAACCAGAGAATGATTAAAAGGCAGCTCAGATGTACCAGGAGGCAAGACAGTATCTGACATAGACCCAGTCGCTGATTGCGCATGCGTCAACGCTTGTAAAAGAGTAGGCCGGGAAAGAGGGCGTGGAAGGTTGATATTTGGTGTACATTCCGGCACTTCATCCATGGAAGGTTGAGGGGACGAACATTCGTTGTAATGAAAATCAGGTATTGGAGCAGAAATTCGGCTTAGAAGCTGTGGTTCTCGGCCAATGGTTGTGAATGTGACGTCGGAGAAGGAAGGGGGTGGTTTAATAGTGTTGCCTGTGGAATTAATCAAGCCCTGGTTGGCCATGGGATTTGTATGTCGTGAATGTCGTGAATACTACAAAAGCGAGTCAAAGATGAAAGGAGAAAAGGAAGAAAAAAAAAAAGCTGCAAACATGGCGGATGTGTTGGACCAGTTGACTATGTATGCTTGAATGATTACTATTTGGATGAAGGCTTGGGCCTGTGGTGGCCGTCGTTGACCAGAGTTTTCTCCTATAGGAGTCCTGGGGGGAGTGGGACAAAAATGTCCAAGGCAGTCTGATCTTGTGATCTGCTTGACTTCTTTTTTTGGGAGTGCATCTATCGCGCATCTTCCTATGTCAAAAATCAATTCTCCGCCACCTACCCTAGAAAGACTTGACTGCTTGACTGCTTGACTGTCTTCGAAATGCATGGGCACTTGTCTGCTTCTGTGATCTGCCCCCCACTTGGGTTCTGTCTGCAACTACCATGTCTTCCTTTATCAAGTTCTTGCGAACCACGTTCTCTCGGGTGCTTAGAGCTTTGGGCCTAGCTGCTCGTCCACCCCCAGCTCCAGTTTCTCCTTCTGCTGTTGACTACTATGATCCAAGACCTCGAGGTGGCTCATTCCTCAACAAGTCCGGTAGTGGAGGCGAGCCTCTCAATGTAGGACCTTACGTTCTCTTACAGTCCTATCTAATCCGTCGTCAAGGTCATCATATCTGGTAAAAGCTCCCCTGAGGTCCTAACACCAGATGGTTTCCTTAATTATGCTCGTGCGTGCGGAATGTAGGGCCAACTTTCGTCAACTTCCAGTGCTCCTCTTCTCCTCTTAGCCTCACTTCTGCATGGTTTAGGTCCAACGAATGTCTCGGCCTCCATAAAGGAGACCCTCAACCAGCTAATCTAGGAGATGGTCATGGTTGGTTGGGCGAACGCGTACGATGTCTGATGACTGTATATCAATGCACAACCCGATCTTTCACATCATTTCAGGAGGTTCTACGCCAGCATTATCAACTACCCTTCCTCGGCACCTGCATCGAGTCCCTCATAGGAGGCAATCATCTTCGGTGAGCGAGCCGTCTAGACTATCGAAAATTACTTGCTGACCTTGGAGAATAGGACCTACCGCCAGGATGGTCCCGAAGCAAACAGTGGCGCATTGTTCTTGGCGTATGTGCTCGATTCGATGAGTGTGGTAGGCTTTGTATACTGACATGTGGATTAGTGTATCCGAAGAAGAGGTATTCATCAACATCGTTCAACGCTACAAACAGAAATGAAAATCACATCTCAGGACCTCGCTGAGCACCACAACATCATCTCAGACGGCTACAACATCGGCAGGTGAATCGCCTGCTATCATTTCATTGAAATACAATGAATTTGACACCACATCTCCTCTAGAGACAAGTTTGTGAACGCTGCCGTCGGAACGGCAAGCTATTGTGGTATCACTTATGAGACGACCGTTCAAGACTTGAACGGATTCTTGGCCCCAGGTGCTTCAGGAGTCAACCATGGTGAGCCTTCCATGGCCTGAGACCTGAGGTCGACTGAGTCATGCACAAAGGGATTTCTCAAGATGGGATAGTCAAGTTGCTGACGGTCACCATCAAGAAATAGGTATCTTGATTTCCCAATCTGACCACTTGGCAACTTCTACGATGTGCTCTCCAGTACCTGTCTCTTAGGATACGTGAAATGATAGTAATTTGTACTATGATCGGTCTTTAGTGTAATATGTTTAATCCAAATGTCGTCCTTGGTCTAAATATGTTGATTCCGCAAGGTTTATTTATTGAAGCATGCCACTAAAATTAAAATACTTATTTTATTACGAGATTACGAGATTATGTATCAAGCTCATACTTTTGTTCATAATGCAACAAAACGACATAAGTAGTGGCAGGCATCAAAATGGCGGCCCCATCAGCGGAGCATGATACAGAGAAACACCGTTCATATACGCATCCTTGAGATGATGTGACACTGGGTTGATGGCACTCCTTAAAGCGGAGAGGACAGCACTGGCGGTCATCTGCAAACTCCACAAGCTGACGGTCCGCATGCGTTGCCTATTCATCGTCGACTGTGAAACATGGTATGCCAAAGCTTCATAGCTCTATTTGCGTTTGCAGTTAACTTTCTAATGCAGAACCATGGACATCAAACAGGCCTACCTTGAGAGAAATTGCGTCCATCATACCAGCTAACAAAGAATGGGGTCAGTTGATTGCGTTCAGGGTTGTGAGCGTTGCTTACTTTCCCACATCTATGAAAGTTATGTCAGAAAGAAAGTAACGAAAAATGTCATCAGAGGCTCACATTCCACGAGCCATCAAAATCACGCAAATCCATAACCACCCGGCAATGTATTGGCACGAGTGTCCGATTCGCACTGCGCATAGGTTAGCTATGTGCAAGCACAGGAAAAGGCGACATACTTCATGAATGCAACAATGGGTCGAACTAGAGCATTGTTCACGTAAGATAAATCTTTAGTGAACAGAGGAACCGCTGCTTTCAAATCACGGAAGCGCAGGTCTATGTCCACTACTACCTTCAATTTGTCCTCGCGATCATCGACTCGCTCTGCATTCTGTGGCGCGCTGAGAGCAGGCTTCACGAGCTCTCGTTGCCCAGGTATGCGGTCAAGTTCGGGATTAGCGAGAGAGGTGGAAATGGCATCAGCAATTTCGCCGAGGATGACATTGAAGGGAAGGTCATCGTGAGGGTCGCGCGGAAATTTGATGTCCATTACGGCGTCAACTTTGCCAGAGGTTATCCAAGAAATAGGTCCGTCCTCAGTCGTCGATCCTTGCAAGTGATCGACGTTGACACCATCTATTCTACAACGCGACTGCAGATAAATAGAATTGGGATAAGACCTTTGAGAAATTGACGATGTTACATACCATTCTAGCCCATTCACCGTCTT
Organism: Tephrocybe sp. NHM501043; assembly: GCA_018855915.1. Lineage (NCBI taxonomy): Eukaryota > Fungi > Basidiomycota > Agaricomycetes > Agaricales > Lyophyllaceae > Tephrocybe > Tephrocybe sp. NHM501043. Next base: position 69,256 of record JABCKO010000001.1, read on the forward strand.
TCAGATCCCTCTCTGTTGTCCTTCCAATGCTCTGTGGCTTGTGCAAGCTGAAGAGGCAATTGTCGAATTGTCCAACAATATTTTCGGCACAGAGGAAGTCGTAGAACAACCAACGTTTCCTAAACTGTCGGAAGTCGGCACGGAATATGGAGGCGGTGTATGGACGGAAGCCACCCGGTTGATAGACAGTAATAAGAACGTCTTCCAGTTGAAGAGATTCAAGTTCGAAATCTCCAGGTTGTGACTGATGGCGAAAATGAGCCGGATCCCAAGGATGTTCGGGATCCCAAAATACTCCCTGGCGATCTAAAAGCGATTATTACGCGCTAAAGTTGGGGTTATGAAGCATGGTAAATGTGCACACCTAGAACACCGCGAACACCCTTTACTACCGCGTCTTCAACGAGTCCTTTACCATCCAACCATCTCCATAACGAGAGCGTGACGTCTACGGAGTCGATGTTCAAATCAAACATAGACATATTCCAGTCTTCGTCAGCGGCGAGTGGGCCTTCATCATCATCGTCATCTTCTTCAAAGTGATGATAAGCGGGATGATTGCTAACATCATAGCCGACCGCAGCATGGTGGTCAACGCGTTTACGTCTTTTATGCGCAAGGAAGTTTAATGGCCGGCGAGAGACGTATACGTTCTTGAAAGAAATGCGCGAGTCTTTCCACTTGGGCACTATGGCTGATTCGAAGATGATGGTGATGCCTGTTTCTGAGGTGAGGTAGTCGCTAATTGCGCGAGCAACATAATCTAAGCATTTTTAGTACAAGGTAATCCCTGGAAGAAGCAATCATACTTTGGAGGCGCAAGCTGTTGATAATAGCAAATATTACTGAGAAGAAAGTGGTACTGCCCGCGATTAGTTTATGAGAAAGCTACACGTAAATAATAAGTCACAACTCACGTCCCAATCAATATCCAAATGGTCTGACTAAACAAAAACCAAGTGAAGAACGCTGACATATCGTCTGCGTTGAACTTTCGGAACGACTTGATTGTAAACCACTTGAAACGTATCCGTAAACGCTGCCAGAACCCAGTGGCCACGTTGAGGAGGTCATCTCGTGTCGGAGCATTGGGGTGAGGAACCGATGAGGCCAAACGTTGGAAGAAACGCGAATAATTTTCCAGATTATGGTGGTTGGGTGGAGTGGTTGGTTCCGCGTCCTGAGCTGGTGGCTCCGGCGACTTTGGAGTTGTGTGCTCGTTGTGGAGTTTGGTTTCCCTAGAAGCTGCATATTTATTGGTGCTCCTAGCAAATGTAGCATGGAATTGTCGCGTATTAAATAGCAGGGAAGATGGCTTTTGCGTAAAGGTCGCGATGTGCAAATTTAAGGCATGAATGGGGAATTTAGGTGGGGTTTGTTGACGAAAAAAAGACCTGATGAGAGTGTAGCGCTCGACGACGGCTGCTGGCCTAGAACGGCGAAGGACAGACCCAGCGGCGACGAGGCTTGACGCCATGTGGTTAAGGACTGAGCTCAAAGAATATAAAAGGAAATATTGTTGGGTTATAAATATGTACGTCACCGGGATATACATCGAGAGTAATTAGTCAGCAAGTCAACCAGCTGTAAAGTAAACGTTCGCTTCTCTTTCATCCCATCATGTTCCCTCAGTCATTTTTGGATGTTGGTTATGATCTCCTCGACAAAGTACGCCGTTACTTTCCGCGTTGCATAGCTTAACAAGAACAGGCGGCAGGGTCTGGTTCCCGACTTCATCGTTCGACGTGTCATTCGGGCACTTCTTCGCCAACGGCTTCGCGAAATAGACTATGGCTCATTCGAAGCGAACCACGCTGCTAAGATGCAATGGATTGAGCAGGTTCGCGCTCGTGAAACTATTGCAGATGCGACAGACAAGGCCAATGAACAACACTACGAAGTGCTCTATCCTTTGAATGCCACAATCTTGAACTTAACTGATTCAGCATCGTTAGGTACCCACGAAGTTTATACTCTCTACTCTGGGCCCATACGCAAAATATTCGTCTTGCTTGTACACCACTGGCAAGGAAACGCTTGCGGAAGCAGAGATAGCCATGATGGAAAGCTATTGTGACAAAGCCCAACTGAAGGATGGCCAGGAAATTCTAGACCTAGGATGCGGTACCAGTTACTTTCTTTTACCTTCCTGCAAGATTTTGACTTTGGTATCTTCAAGGGTGGGGGAGTCTGTCTCTATTCCTCGCCGAGGCAAGCCCCACCTCCAAATTGTTTCGCTAACAATACTCCAATTCACGCCCTACAGAAATACCCCAACTCTCGAATTACCGGACTATCCAATTCTGCCACCCAGAAGGCCTTTATTGATTCAAGTGCGACACAGCGTGGCCTAACCAACGTCACAGTATGTACAAGGATTTGCCCATGAGAAAAGAAGTAACGATTTTCCTACCGCTAGATCATCACTGGCGATATCAACTCCTTCAACTTCGAGGGAAATACGTAGTGAGTGTTATTTCGTTCCTTTGACACATCCCTCAAACCATTCATAGTTTTGATAGAATCCTCTCTATCGAGGTTTGAACCAAAATCTATTGAAATATATTCTTCCTTATCTGTATAACAGATGTTCGAGCACATGAAAAACTACCAGGTACTATTGCAAAAAGTATCCACCTGGCTACGGCCCAAGGAACAATCAACCACAACCGGAACAGATGAAGCACTGCTCTTTATCCACGTCTTCTGTCACCGCACGATGCCCTACCATTTCGAAGAAGATGACGGCTGGATGGCCCAAAACTTTTTCTCAGGTAAGGCAGCTACTAAAACGATGGATTCGGCGATAATCAAATTCATTTATAGGGGGGACTATGCCTTCGCACGATCTCTTCGTCAGTCCTCCTACCCAATTCATGGCACGCAGACTCCCTCACCCATATGTAGGCATATTTCCAATCCGACCTGACAATGGTTCGCAGTTGGTATATCAGTGGCATACATTATTCCCGCACCTGTGAAGACTGGCTCAAATCTCAGGACAAAAATATGAAAGGTATGTAGTAAAAGTCCTGTTGCTTCAAGAACATTCATCTTATGCGTTCTAGTGGGCCTTGCGGAGCTCGAAAGCGATGCAAGGACCAAAGGCAAGTTGCCAGCAGATACTACTAAATTGTTCTATCGGTACGTCTCCTTCAGCTTGCGTTTAGAGGTGCTGACATTCAGGCATCATGCGTCAGGTTCCGCGTCTTTTATATGGCGTGCTCGGAACTATTCAATATGGATGGGGGTCAACAGTAAGCCACGGCGCTGTCAAGTCAAACCAGCTGAGAACTCTTTGTAGATGGGGTCTGGGGCATTATCTCTTCAAGGCTAAGGACTAATTCTCAGATTTGAGCATTCTTTTCGCAAGGCCAGATGATATTCAACATAAGAGGATGCAGTATACAGATAAACAAAAGCCTAGATAGGATCTCCTTCAACTCGAAACAACTGAAAGCAATAGTACGCAAGAACCGACGCATTAACGTTCTTCGAGGTTGTTCAGAAGGCGAAGGATGTTGAGGACTAATAGCCAGTAAAATGAGTCTCGTCATACTTGACCATAACGCCTGATTCAACTTACACAAATTGATAAAGCTGAAAGTTCAAGTGAGCATCGATCGTTATGACAAAGAGGTCGCTACGCACTCGAGGTACAAGGAGATAGCTCCCATGATGAACTCGTCAGGGGAAAGCTTCGCATTGATGATGTAGGTATCATAAACAATGTAACCGCTGAAGAGTAGGCATCCGCCGATGGCATAGATCAAGTCCATCGTCTTTCCAAAGGGAAGAAAGACGCCAACAAAACCAGTCATGACTAAATGTTGTACACCCGACTGTGAGCACACAGGTCATGCACGAGAAACGTGAAGCCTACCCAGCGCGATGAGACCTCCAAAAAGGAAAGGGCCCATCCCAGAGAAGTCATACTGATATGCGGGGTAAGTACGTAATGGAGAACAGTAGTGCAAAGCAAACTTTGGATTGGAAGGTAAATAGTGTGAGTCCGATGAAGACGCCGAGTGTGATCAGCCTGTCGAACCGAATTGTAAGTCGCAAGTATATGAAAGCACGCTCAGACGTACAGTGCTTGCATTACGATGACATTGTCGTAGAAGGCGACCACGACTCCGAGCGTAAATGCCTCTAAGACAGTGAAAGCACTCAAGAGAACAAAGTTGAGTGGATGACTATGCCGTTTCCAATATAGGAGTCCGAGGTTGACCAGCGTCCCGAAGAGAGGTACATAGAATGCCCAAATGCTAGAAATTAGGATGTAAGCTGCAGTGCATGATAAAACGGAAGGGAACGCACTGTGTTTGAACCCAAAAGAGGATTTGTGGTGATTGAGAAATGCCTCCGGCGACAACGACTGTTGCGAGCTGACGAATATGGAATCAGAATGAATAGAATTGTGACAGTGAAATTAAAATTACAATCTGGCAGACTTTAAACCGGGACAGCTTGAATATGGGGAGCGCAGGAGGAGATTGGGCTTACGGAGAATACTATATACTTTGCGAACGAAGGCGTTCCTTATCTCTGGCGAGCTGTCGGACACTGTTGTTCCATACTATAGCGGTTTATTCAGTACAAATGCGCGACCTATAAAAAGGATATAGAGCACCTTGAAGTCGTCGGGGAGATCGCCCTCACTTGGTTGGTCGTGATAGCCGCCAGCGCCAGATGAACTTGAGCCGCCAAGGAATGGCTGCAGAGCCTCACGATCCAAAGGGTTGCTATTGGGTTTTGCAGGTCCTTGTGTACCGTAAGACGGCGGAGGAACGGGATACTGCTGGCCGCTCATTGTTGTTGAAGACTAAGTCGACTCCATGGCACAGCACCACGCCAGTCATAAACGGCAAGATCCGGGCCGGAAACGGAACTAGGTAAAGATAGGCAGTCACTACATACGTATATTTCAAACTTTTGAGAAAATACGTCAGCCTCTTTGCTGCAGCCAGTCGCCGTTTGCTTAAATACTTAGACTATAGCTACTTTCCTAGATTAGTATATTCCTCAGCCACAATGCACTTGTCTCTGCGAAAGACGCTCTCTCGACTGCGGCCCTTGTCCGACGCCTCTTCGATTGAACATGTCTCGAGACGGCACTCTTCCATGTCCGAAGTCGAGGAACTGTTAATCACTGCCTATGGATCTCATGAAAGACCTGAGAAATGCAACCGCGCTCGCGCATTCTCAGAATCTGACATTTGTTCACCTAGGGCTATCTCCTCCAGCTACACTCCAAGACCATTCTATATTTCCTCCCCTCTGTCGATGGCTCCTACACTCGACATTCCAGAAAGGCAGACCGGAGATTTTCTTCTGAAGCTTCAAAGAGAAAACAGGGCTCTGCGGAACGAGAACACATATCTCAAGTTTGAAGCACAAGTGCGCGAAGATGAACTCAAGAAGTTTAGAAGCAAATATTGTACCGAAAAGTTCAAAGTAAGTTCAAACTACGAATTCCACGTCGATCTCGTGTCATCCGAGACCCTGGCCCCTTCGGTCCTCCGTCAGCCCACTTTGAGAAGGTCTAAAGATATCCCAGCTGCCAATTCACTGGGACCGTCGTCATCCTTGACCACTCCTGGCATTGCTCTTTCGCCCGATATCAACAGCTATGTTGCCCCGGTCGACTCAAAGAGGAATACTAAGTACACTAAGGGAGCTGCAACACTCAGGGCCGATAATTTAAGGCCGAACTTGTTCGGTCGGGCCACAGTGAGTCACACATCGTCAGCCGCCAATGTCGTTACAGGGCCAGGGGGGCTCAGGATGGATAACCAACTGAAACGGCTAAAGGCTGGATCTGTACAGCACACACCGAGTCCCGCCTCTGTGCGTAATGCCAACGTTACCCCTCGATCAACTGCTCGCAGTGCCTACACACCCGTACTTCGTCCTAGCCACAAGCACTGCGGTAAGAACTTAGCTCCTCTCACCAGCCAAACTCCAAAGGACGAGGTACGGAGCAGATTTTCTCCTGGCATGCAGCGATTCCCAACGAAGACACTCCGGTCCGCTCTTAGCGATGTTGACATATACCACTCTGGCTCTAGAGTCCCCACACAACAATCTGTCGAGAATCTAGGAACACAGATGTCTACTAAAGCAATGGGGAAACGAAGAGCGATCGTTTTAGACCGTACGCCACTAGACTCCACGGCAAGTCATACATAGTACCTGTTTAGTTCTATCTTTGATTGATTAATCTTCTGTCTTAGCAGAATGCTACAGACTCTAAGAATGTCCGAGATGTACACCTCCAGTTGGATAGTGTCCTATGCGCCCTTGAATCTCATCACCTACCTCCACCTACACCCATCGGGTTCGTCGCTAGGACCCTTGACGATCAGGGAACTCTTCTCGCAGAAAAAGCCCTTCTTTCTCTTGAACGTATCTGCTCAGGGTTCAGCAGTGGGAGCCTTGGTTCGCTTGACTCTGGCAACGAACTGCTGACCACAGAAGACGTTCCTTCTTTTTTCGTCGTAGATACAACTATCGGGGGCAACAAGGTTCTGACCCTACGGTCAAAGAGTGCTTCTGGACCTGGATCGCCATCGTTTTCTCGCCAGTCCATCAAGACATCGACTCCTCTGGTCTCTAGGTTCCGCCCATCATTATTTTCTATCTCACAGTTCCGCCCGGTGGCTGCTTCTTCACCCAAAGCTCGGCCAGCCCGTCCTTCACGGAAACATAATTCACCATTGCGCCTCTCAAAAGCAAAAGGTCCTTTAACGCCAACTATGAGTTCGACGAAGAAATTTGTCCCCCAGTATACTTCTCCACTACGTATTTCAAAGAAGGGGGGCAGTACTTCGATCCGACCTCTCCCTAGGCATTCTGTTTGAATGTCAGTGTTTTCTTTCGTTTTTTTTGCTCGACAATACGGCGGTATATGTATGATCTATGCCCATACGTGGTTATGTTCAAGTATGTTGGTTCCTCTGTGTCGAATAAAGGCCTGCCTTGTCTAATTTCTGCGTCATGAATCGTAAGGGGGAAGCCCCCACTCCTCGGGAATGAAGTTCTCTACTGATGCAAGTATCTGGTCGGCGACCTCCACACCAGTGTATCCAACGTCAAGGAGGTTGGAATCAGGAACCCAAATCACTACGAATTTGATGAGGAGGCATGTCATAGTAAAGTATACGAACATACCTGACATCCCAGCTCGTTTTCCTGCCTGCATTCCAGGAACTCCATCCTCAAAGACGAGACCTCTAGCGCGCTGGGCTTCTTGGTCAGGACTACACGCGTCCACTTGGCCAACGTCTCGGCCCAGCATCTCCCTTGCAGCCACGAGGAAGATGTCAGGGTTTGGTTTGCCCCTCATTTGGTACTGACGATCGTCTCCGCAAACGATCTTGCCTTCAAAACAATCAAAGATTTCATCTAGGTGGCCAGTTTTGAGCTCAAAGTTTCGCCGTTTGGATCCAGTGGCTACCGCAATTGGTATGTTGTGTGCTTTTAGATGGAGAACGAGTTTGCGGACGCCGGGAAGCAAAGGTACCGTAGACCACAGAGCATCCTGGAGGGTGTTTCGCTGAGTAAGATATAAGTCGATTGTTAGGGGTATGTCCGGGAAAAAGGACAGGAGATGCTCCGCTGCCGGAATCTCAGCTACAAGTCAGCGATGGGGTAATCGATAGTCTTCACAGATGATATTTCACGAGGCTCACGTTTGCCCATCAAGCCAGATTTGATATCCCAGGTCATCTGCTTTCCATACTGACCGAGGATCTGGTCTGAAAAGAGAATCATGGTCGTGCTCGTTCAAATGAGCTTGAACTTACTGGTGACATCAGTATATATCTTCTCCGAGTCAATCATGAGGCCTGCAGGAGGTTAGTTCCATTCCTGGATATATGGCAGCTGGCCTACCGTCCATGTCGAAGAGCACATAATCGATTTTTGGACGGTTGGCCATGGTGGAGTCGGAAGAAAATATGCCGGTTATAAATACCCAGGTGTTGATGTTATTAGTGGAGATGTGAACTGACACATACGTTCTTTACTCTTAATACCCATGACCACCCCATCACCAGCCCCAGTTGCTGTCTCCAGGGCGCCTGTCCGTCGCCGTCGTTTCATCATCTTCCTCGCCGTCCTCGTCGCCTTCCTATTCTTCATCGGCGTTCCATGGGAGCTGCCTCCTTCTGTGAGAGATGCCGGTCTCTCGGCATTGTCGCGCGCCAATATTGTTCACCACGCTAAAGCAAAGTCCGAACCCCCAAAGGTCGATGAGATTTACGGCCTCATATACATGGTCACTGAGGATACGGAGCGTGTCTTGACCCACATCGAAGGCTTGGACCCGGGACAGCCGCTCAATATGACTGACTATGCTGGAGAGGAGACAATCAACTGGGCGAAGATGGTACAGAAGCTCAACAAAAAATACCCTGTCGTCGTGTTCAGCAAGGTTTGTCCGCATATGCTATATAAGTCACCTGTATCTTTATTCATCCTTGCTGTAGTCGTATTGCCCGTATGTTTCAATATTATCATTGACATGATCACCATTACATACGTTGGCATAGATATTCACGCCGAGCCAAGAAGCTTTTGGAGACCTACAACATCCAACCTGCACCCAAAGTCATTGAGGTTGATCTCCGATGTACGTCGCTCCCCATCTCTTCATTTCATAGAATAAAAATCGAAATCAACACCACCTGTAGCGGATGATGATATCATCAAGACAATCCTTGGCCGCCTTACTCAGCACCACACATTCCCGAATATCATCGTCCGAGGGCACACCATTGGCGGTTCTGATGATCTGCAGTATTTACATGCACAGAGGACACTAGTCAATGTTCTTGAACAAGCTGGTGCTACCGTGCGGAACGGGGGAAGTGGTAAATGATACCTTGGATACATTTCAAATTCCAAACATATGTAACTATCGTGGGTCCACTGCTTGATTCCCTCTTTGAAATTGTTGTAGTCTATAATCTCGTCCCTATAAAAGTTGCAATGAAATCTTTGAATAAAGACAGGCAAGAGATGAAATTCAAGCGCACTCTGTCCCATGCCAGAGTTGCATTTTTGGCCGGGAGCCTTGGTACCCTGGATATCCATTTCGAACCAAATCTCCCTTCTCGAGTTGTAAGCCAGACATGCAAACTTCAGGTGACAATGGCTTACCCATTCTTGCGCTGACTTGCTCACGATACCTGTAGCACATGCACTATTCCATAGAGTCGGCCCTGCAAAGCAGCCGTATGGTACACCAGCATATGCAGCACCTGCCCGGAATAGATCAGGGTAGGCGCCAGCGAGGACATTTGTCATCATAGCCCCAGATGAGAGCCCTGTTACGAAAACACGATCGGGGTCGACATCGTAGTTGGCGATCGCGTAGCGAATCATAGATGCGACACCCAGAGAGTCTCCACCACCATCATGCATAAGAGTAGCATCTGTGTGCACGTCCCAACATCCTCCGCTATCTGGGGCCTCAGGATATATAACAATGTATCCGTAGCGATCCGCGAGGGTTGCATATTCAGTACCTGTAAAGAACGCTTGGGCGGATCCCGTACAATAATGTATTGCGACCACAAGGGGACAGTGCATGGTGACACTGGACGGGCGATACAAGAACATCCCAACATTTGTAGGATTCGGCCCGAAATCGTGGATCTGTTCAAACGTTCCGGAGGTAGCATATACTAGCCGGAGAACTAAGGTGGCTGTAAAAAGACACAAAAACAAGGAATTGAACATGGAAGAGGTCACGATGGCCTTGAAAAAATCTTGAATGGTAAACTTGGATGCGGTGATTCTGTCTGCACACGAACGTGCCTCAACATGATCAGTTGTGGACTGTTGTAGATGAAAGCCCCTTCCGACGTTATTCCGTAGTGCAGACAAACATGGTACGCGTTGACAGACTCCAGGAAAAGTATCTAACCTCAGTACAGACACGTTTTGCAGCTCATTCGGCAACAAAATGACAACCAAATTTTCATAGCAGAAAGTGATAGGAGCCAAAGAGGTACCAAAAAACCCGATTTGTGGAACGACCTACAAGCACTACGGAGATAAGTCAATGAACAATTCCATCATCAAGAGAGCAAACAAACCTGATAGTAATACGAATTAAGAACTTGGCATGTGTAAGGTGAAGCGCAATTAGTCGCTCCAGTCCATCCAATGCTGAAAAGGGGGTCAATTCATATGGGAAAAAAAGTCATTACATTGTCACATACCCGCCGCATTGGCCATAGTGGGTTGCCTGTGCTCCGGAAGCAGTGGTAGTTGAGGTAGGCACGGAAGTCGTCGGTGCAGTCGTCGGTGCAGTCGTTGACGCAGTTGTAGTGCCAGAGCTTCCAGTAATACCAAACCACGCAAGAACATCATTGGCCTGGACGGGGATATTGTGGTCTACACCAGAAGCAACGATGGCCTGGAAATTTGGTCCATATGTTGAGCGGGTCCAGCCAGAAAGGGGAGAATCCTGCACGGTGGAAACAGGAGTCGTGGAATAGCCAAAGACGTTTGTCCACTGTTTGATACCTTCCGCAAAGTTCTTATAGTTAAGGGTAGTGTCACTAAAAGATCGTAAGAGTCTGCGTCACCAGGCTAGCTAAATCACTGACAGTGTTCCTTGCCAAATTTGCATTTTCGGGCGGGGACCAGTATATCCAGGGTACCCGCTACGTACAAGATCGCCCTTTGCAACGATTCAGAAAAGTACGTGACAGTATGAAGCGGAGTCATCTACCCATTCCTGTGCTGTCTTTGTGATCGTGCCGGTGGCGCAGGCGGAGTTCCAGAGATCAGGGCCAGCAAAGCATCCATAGGGAACTCCTGCAAATGCAGCACCAGCGGCGAACAGGTCAGGATATGCACCAGCAAGGACGTTGGTCATCATGGCTCCCGAGGAAGTACCGGTTGCAAAGACGCGGCTGGCATCAACGTTGTAGTTCGAGATTGCGTAACGGACGACTGATGCTATGGCCAATGAGTCTCCACCGCCATTATGGGTGAGAGTGGCGTTGGTATGAACATCCCAACATCCGCCACTGTCCGGAGCATCTGGATAGATGACAAGGAATCCGTACTGGTCAGCAAGGGTGGCATACTGCGTGCCAGAGAAGTATGCCTGAGCGGTGCCGGTGCAATAATGAATCGCGACGATGAGAGGAGGCTTTGCTGCTACGGTCGAAGGACGGTAGAGATACATTTCGACATTGGTGGGGTTGGCACCAAAGTTGGTGATTTGCTGCAGCTGTCCAGCGGCAGCATTGCTCAGGACTGCAAGGGCAGCGACTGTCAAGGACATGAGGAGAGACCGGATGAACATTTTGCTGATAAGTGAGAGGTACACGAGTGGGATGTCCACCCCTTGCTGTCCTTTTTATAAGAGCCTGAGGTTCCAACGGGCCGTGTCGCATTTTCCTCGAGAAAATATTGATGGCATGATGTGATATTTCGAGGCGTTCGGTGCTTAATCGGCGACAGCATCGACGTTTGGCACAGGTGATCACAATGGGAACATTGGGAAGATATCAGTGGGAACTGGAGGAACAGCAAATTTACCTTTTACTTGGCATCAGTTATGTTATTCCTGGTGACGTAGCCGAGGTTACTGCTTGCCATGTGCTCTCATTTGCTCCCGAGTCGATGTAAATAAGCTCGTAGCCTTTGTTCTGGTATGGCCCCCGACTAAAAACCAGCATTTTGAAATAGTTTTGAGTGGCTGATGTCGATGACCTCACATTAGTTAACTGGCTGCCATGCCAAGCGGCTTTCGGGAGCGTGTCAACCTGACATAGATGATGGGATTGATCGGGCTAACCACAATCCCAGGCGCAAATTACAACTTGCGCCTGGGCGCCTCCAGAGGTTTCTTCCCGCCCATGACCACCGCTTGCCTGCGCTGAGTGGCACTGGTGCAAGCCTCACCACACAAATATGATCATCTCGAGGTTCACGTTCACGTGTCCTCTGATTCGTATGTTCGCTACCAGAAATGGCACCAAACAATCATTTCGATTTGGTTCGTGTTTCCCAACTTTTTCTCTGTTCCATCCGCCAGTAGAGGTTTTGACCATGATTTTTCGACCAGTGGCCCTCTTAGCATGTTTCATATTCGTTATGATGACCTTTTCGATTCTCCACTACACTATCAAAATTTCACGCGGAGAACACGACACTATCACCTCATGCAACACAGAGAACATTATGAACACTACCGGCAACACCAATGTTCAAGTGGTTGTCCCTAAACCACCACCAGTTGACCCTTGGGAAACTTCAGCTCATGTTAGAGCAGCCCCAAGAATACGTTATCAAGGTTAGCCCAAAAACTTTGCAAATTGGGCTGTAGATGTCTCATGCACGTTGAAGATAATTTGCGTAAAGACGCGTTCTACATAACTTCCTGGGCCAATGCAGGTTTCAGTACGTTTTCGTTTCAAAGATTTTTGCCCTTCGTTCCTGACTGAATCGGTCCACCACAGCAAATCAATTCATAAGCTATGTCAGTCAGCCTTTTTGTATACTTCCTATGACACTGGTAAGCATTGCTCATTCGGAATTAACCTAATTAGGTCAATATGATTTATCTGGGCACCCTTTCTGATCGAATACCGGTCGTGCCCCCATTTGCGCCAGATCACCATATCTGCAAGTCCTCTAGTTGTTTGGCCTGTAGCCACCAGTTGACCTTGTACAGCACCTTCTGCAGGACCACTTCCATTCGGTGAGATTTTTGATCTCGACGGACTACGAAGCAGCCTCCGCAAACCTGTTCTGGAATGGCCTGATGTGAAATCCTTGCCCCCTCGTTTATCATTAGAGGCCCCATCTGCCATTGAACAATTGGGGTGCTGGTCAACGCGCCCGGCCAACCAGAAAGAGCCAATTTTGGCACGAAACCTACTCCATCACCTGGGCCTGGACGTTTCGTACACACGGCTCCCATCATACATCCATCAGGATCCCTTACTGGCTGCCCATGGACACATAGCTTTGATGCCACTTGCTGAGAAGATATATCCTCTGAGCCCTCTTGCTCATGCTGAGGATAAACATCTTATGACTCAATCGCCTAATGGCGCGAAGCTATCTCCAAGTAATCATATGGCATGCTTTGATTTCTTATATTTCGCTTCTGTGGGAACCCATCCATACGAGTGGAAAAGCTCTTGGTCTCCGGCATGGCGGCATATTGGGCGACATCTCAAATTCACGGGCGCGACCGTTGACCTTGTCAGGGGGTATGTACGACGAGCTCTTCAGGTGAACACCTACGAACTTCCACCTGTGAGTACGACCAACAGACCATTTCAGCACTGGTTTCTAATCATTCTGCAGATCATTACAGTTCATGCGCGTCGTGGTGACTTTGTTCATCAATGCTTCGATGTGCCTTCTCAGTGTTTGGCACCAATCTCTGCTTATGCTCGACGAGTGAAAGAAGTACAAGGTGCCATATTTGTCAAGCTAGGATTAAAGGTCTCCGAGGTTCTGATAACGTCTGGTTCGTGAAATTCTGTCGTCGAAGTCAAATTTCATTAATCCATAGCTAAAAGACGAGAAAGACCCGGCATTCTGGGCTGAGGTGAGAGAGCAAGGATGGAAGTATATCGACCACGCCGCCGAGGACACGCTTAAACGATACGGGGAATGGTATGTCCCAATCATTGACATAGTTGCACAAAGTCTAGGTGTGGGCTTTGTGGGGAGTGTGGATTCTACTGTGAGCATCGTCAGTGCTCATCGGGTGGAGGATTGGAATCAAGGCATTACGAAAATGGTCAATTGGGGAGGTCGGGAATGAAATTAGACATTCTAAGCATGGTCGATAAACATGCAACATAATTATGTAGCAGAAGGTCACTGCGTAGACTTTTTTTTACCTGGTATGCATACAAACATGTCACCATGTTGCCCTTATCGTCTAAGCGTCTAAGTGTCAAGGCGCGGCCTAGGACTTCAGCTTCAATCGCGACATACACAATGTGTCTTCCTCATTACATCGTGTATATAGCGAGTTCGCTGCCAGGTTGCCAGAACTTCAACGCTTCAGCCTCTGCCCCGGAATTAAAGCATCTTTGTTTTTGTCTTGTTTGTTCAACCATGAAATTTGAAAACGTCAATACATCCTGTTAAAGACTCTAGAAGACAACAACACGCTCTTTGACTCCTTGTTCTTTCTTTGTCGACCTCCTTCATATACCCGAAGCTTGAGATCCCACCAATCTCCGTCACTCCTTTAGTACTAAATGGTCCCTTCTACTCCGCAAAACGCTTGGGCAGGTTCCCGAATGTTGTCAACGCTACACCCTAGGAAATCGAAATACCGGACTGCTCTCATAGCCGCTGCCGCTCTGCTATGCATGAGCACGTATATTCTCCTCGTGCAGCCATCTTTGTCCCCATCCCAAGGAATGTTACACAATGACTCGCCAGTCGCCGAGCAGCTTGCAGTAGCTTTGGAGAGCACACGCAACTCCCGTGTATCTGGTGCATTCAGAAAGCACAAAAAGCTATCGAGGATTGGGAAGCAAGTGGTACTCGACCAATCCCAAGAATTAGCAGCTATATCCAGCTTCTTGGCGAGTCTTCCTCAGAATGTCATACCATTGTCCGTCGACCCATCCATCACCATTGACCCTCAACTTGTCCTCGATTTTGACACACGGAGTGATCGTGCAGCAGAAGAAGTTCAACATATGGTTGACGATGTATGGCAGAGGAATCCAGTATTTCTTTATTCCAAGGTGAGCATCAGATACTCGTTGCCTGACTGTATGCAAATAAACCTGTAACATCTTAGCTTTATTCTCCTACCTCGCGGGAAATTAAGGCTATGCTGGCCAAGTTGAACCTTCGGCCTATGCCGACCATAATGGATGTAGACATCCGTGATGATGCTGTCGTCCTTGAGCCCATCATCCACCGCCTTACATCCTCGCCCCAACTGCCAGTACTTCTTGTTGGGGGAAAATCCGTCGGTTCAGTAGAGGAAATACGCAACCTCGAGAAAAGTGGCAGGTTGCGCGACTTAATTTTGGCCGCGGGCGCCGTCATTGACGGTTTAGAAAATAAAATTCACGGGCATTAGCCGCGACCCGCCATCGATGATTCCTTTCCATTTGGACTTTGCATACCTCCGTCATTGCTTCTCATTTTACACGTACTCATGCCACACACATGCACATCATCAATGGACTATTAGACATTGCAGCAGGGAGGAAGACAGGGACACCACATATTTTATATATATTCACTGTTAATATTCGAGATTGGTGCTTTGAACTCGATACTTTGGTTGTCGTTTACATGCCTGATACACTGCATTTAATGACCACATTCGCGAAGTGGTACTAAATATAGAAGCAGACTGATCATCGATCAGTGGCAGGAACCCTCCAAAACTTTCTGAAAAACGTCCATATATATGTATGTACATGCGCTCTCCATTTAAGTATCCAATTCTTGAGGAGGAAAGGCGTGCGAGTATTCTAAGGCTAATACGATGCACACCTATTGAAGAACTAAGCTATGTTAGGCGTCTACATACATCCCGTGTTATGCGGAGAAGATATACATATGTGTTTAGGAGCTCAGGTTCCAACTTTGGCCCAACTCCCTGATGAACTGGTAAGTGCCTACCTCCTTGGCCATTCGCTTGTGATGCGAAATGCCAGGCATCCCAGGACATTTCTAGTGGCACCACGAGTCTCTCAGTATCTATATATGCATAACTTGTACAGGGGATGGATTGTAGATTTGACAATCTCAATTCAACGGAGGACCCAGGAACAGCTCTACCTGCTCCAAAGTCACCCCAGGAACAGATCAACCCAAAGACTCGGATGTACTAGACCTTGCGGGAATTTGTAGAAACTTGTTCGACCAGATCCAACCCCAACCCCGAGGCCTTCTCGATTGGAAATAAAAATTTGAAGTAACTTACATCCAGAAAGCCAGGGAAAACTTTGTCCAGCATTCATTATGGTCGCTACCGGAGGCTGCCGGCCACAAGTCTTGGTGTTATACATACATTCTATCAACATATACCCCTGATCAGTTTCCAGCTCTGTCCCCATCTTAAGCCTATTCGGTTCATGCAGAATGATGATCGAGGAGAGATCGCACATAATGGTGTTTTTTTCGACAGCTCTGGACAGCTGGAAACAGAACGTACAAATGTTTTTGTTTAAACGCCAGGCAATAGAGTCGATAGCTCAGGGCGTGGCTCGCCTCCCAGTTGGCATCGGCTGACTTCGATCCTGGAAAATTCATAAGCCGCGACGATTGGACTTCTGACGTAAATTTAATGAGGATCTTGATGATCTCATCCCGAAGTAAAAATCATCCATTTTCTTGGATGACTCGGCTAAGGTCGGTCTTCGCACATTTGACCTTGTTACTTATCAACCCTAGTTGTCAGGCACCCGTTCCCACTATCAATCGCCCCTTCGGTTCTCCGTGCTCCAAGTGGACTTAGGTCCTAAAACTCTATCCGTAAATGAGACAAGTGCCATATGTCGTAAGTGAGCAACCCCATCAGCAATATATTCTGCCAGTTAAATAGGGCGTTCATGTTTAGCCAGACTCAACTCAACCCCTCGATCCAACCACTCTATTATGCAACGCGCAACCTGCACCGATATTCGTATCAGGTCACCAGCCGATGCCCGTGTGATCTTCCACGCGGTTTTCCTCAATGTCTTGCCCATGGTCACTCGACGACTGGACAACGAAGAGAGGGGCTTAATCACTCCAGGTTCAGTGTACGTTTGGGAAGAAAGGGGTCCTCATGCAGAGCTTACTGGAGTGAGTTGCAGAATCGCATGCTCGCTGCTCTCTCTTTCTTATCACCGACATCACCTCTTAGGTCGGTATTGAACGTTGGACGGATGGTTGGTGAAGACCATTGATGACTATCATAGATATTTGATGAGTAACACCACAGGTATCCGCTGGGGTCCGTCAAGAGTCCGAGAGGTATGTATCCGTTGGCTTCATCACTTGGTATTGCGCTCACGAGGCCGGCACAGGGTTTCTTGTTTTACCATGAAAAAAAGGATGTTCATTCGCAACATCTTTACTCGGGTAATGCGTTTAATTCGGGTGCTTCGTAAGTCGATGTCCTGAATAGTCGGTTTCTTAATACTCAGACCTCGCCGCAGGTCTTCCATACCAAACCGTTCAATCTTGGTCAAACAGACCTACACTGTACATGTCGACACACCTGTCGGACAACGAAAGTGGCATTTGAGTGCGCATTCCATCTCAATCTAACCATTTTAAGATGTTAACAAGCCGGCACGGATTTTAGTCGCATACTTCACTGAAGAATCTCTTGAGCATCTTCGCTCGATCGACGACTTCCCCCACCTCGCCAATCTGATCGTACCCAACGGGAAGTACAAAAGTGCCCGAGCTGCCAAAGGCCGCCCAGATCACATATTCAACACTGATCTCGATACGCCCGAATTTCCTCGACTAGAGTACATTGCGTATACTCCCAGACGAGGCTCTGTATCCTCCTCACACACAGTTGACAGCCCATACAGCCGTTCTACAAGACAGCCAGAGCTACTTCAATCTCGTTACAGGCATCCCAGCCAGTCTCGCTCCGTGTCTTCGGACGAGTCTTCTCCGGAGAGCCTCGCACCACTAGAATATCTCCAGAATATGGCCCCACCACGTCGACACCCTATCGACGAAAAGGTTCTGAAGCAGCTACCCTACTCTAGGCTACTGTAATTGTAACTTATCTCCTATCTAACAATGTATGTACACTATAGTTCTAATCAGTCTTCTGTCCGATTTGTGTGATCTTCAGCAGGTCTCTGCGGGACCAACGTAAGGGTTCTACGAGGGAGACGAGGTGCTCGTGATCAAGGGTTCACGTCATTTTTGATCATTCCATGAGTCGTAGTAAGAGGGTGAGTTGACGTTAGTCGACTTCGACCGTAGGCGATTGGAGGCACATTAAGCTTCTTACCGCAGCATGAGAGGCCTAACCCTCTATGGGGACTTGAGAAAAAATTTCGCCGGCGGTGGCCTCCACTCAACAGATCAGTGCTGCCTCGGTAACGAATCGATACCTGTCACCTGGACGAGCACCCTATATCATGCCGACATCGCATTCAGTTTCAAACTAGTAAACATTGAGCAATTAAGTGTCATGCTAAACCATTCTACCCCCGCAAGACGCGGACGATATTTATCCCAATATGTGGATGTGGGAGGCAGTAAGTGGTACGCAGTTCAGGAACCTGACAGCGTCAATTGCTATAAAGTATCTAAATGGAAGGAAGGAGAGCCGCCTAGTCGTTATCCCGCCACAATCAAGGGTCGAGCACTCGTCTTGGTTTCCTGGTAACTATACTTAAAAGAAGTGTTTACAGCAGAGCATGAGCCAATATGAGGCCCCTGAGGGCGGATTGAGTCTAAAAGCCTTACTTAGGTCCCAAGTTGAAGGGATCGGTACCGCGGAGCCAGTTTCAGGTTTGACAATTAGGAGTAGTAGAGCACTGAAGAGGAAGGATGAAGAGTATGATATTATAAACAGACTAATCCTTCTTGACACCGACAGCTGTAGCCAACAACACACTTGGTAACTCGACGTTGCCTACGCTTGAGAGTAAGGAGACAGATCCAAATACAAGGATGAGTAACACAATAACAGTGCCAGTGAGTAGGACGAAGGGTCTGTAATACTACGATGTCAGATTCGGTGATGTCGGAGGAGTTGTAAGACGAACCCGCTAACATCTTTTCTCTCACAACTCTGACCTGCCCAAATGTCGGTTTTCACTTTTGAACCTTCACCGGATCTGGTAACTTCACAAGCACAGACAAAACATGTCCGGCCCGACTTGGTGGCCGCTTGGCATTGCCCTCTTCCAGAGCATGAATTAGTTGAATTGGTACAAGCTTCCACAGAGGTAAAGCATGTTGACACAGCACCGATAGGTTCCTGCGGAGAAGGGTGACTGGAAGGCAATGGAGACTGGGATGTCTGACGGAGCTGCGGTTCGCGCTTGTTTAGGTGAGGAGGATATGCCGAAAATGTAAGGATGGCCAGGTGGAATACGTCGGAATTTGCGCTTGCAAGGAATTGGCGGATTTCTAGTGCGGCCTGAATATACTCGCTGCTATCCAAACCATGGGCGTTGCGCAGCTCTGAGAGCCGAGACAGCTCTATGGCAGCAAATGAAGGTGTTTCTGCTGTCTCAAAGAATGCTTCAAGCTCAAACGGGCGCGCAGCACCGTCGTAAATTGATGCAAAGATATGGGCAGCCCTGTGGCGATATGTAGACACAACTGAGGACAGCGAGTCCGCATGTCCAGGTGATAGCGCAGGGAGGTTGAATGCAGGTTGTAAGGAAGGCGGCAAAATGACTGCATAATGACGATCAATTGGTAGGGCCATCATGAAGAGTGCAACAAACTGACCTTTCGCGTCGACTTCATCAACCGTCAGAAGGAGAGCATTCCGTGAACCCTTTCCTACGAAAGGCTGGTCGTTGTCCTGGGGATTCGAAGCGTCGTGGAGAGGCTCAAGGACGTCGAGGCCGAGGTGGCGAGAAAGGGCTGCCCTGGCGTGATGGAGAGAGGAGGAAGTGAAGGACGGCTGTGGGCTCAAATAGACATCAACGGCGCGGGACAGCTGCAGGACAGACAAGAGAACGGCAGACGCGGACACCAGCACACGCATAGCAGAACAAGAAGGTATGTTTGCCTCTGTTTGGCACCACTTCGTTCTCTCTTCTGCCCATCATGCAAGCAGTCAGTCGTCTCCACAAGTGCCTTCAGCCCTTCGCCTGGTATATAGTCTTAGCCTCTCTATCGACTCACATGTTCCTTATGAACTATATACTATAGCTCACTTTCAACCAACACCCCTACGCCACAGTCACCCAAGATAAATTTACCCCCTTTGCCACAAGAAATCTGGCTCGAGATCATGCAATTTGCAACCTATGTCCACCACCATCACAGCATCGTACCCTTGGACCCTTTTGCGCAATGTCGTGTATCTAGAGACGTCATGGCTCCCAATACTCCTTCTCTCTCAACGCGTACAAAGCTGTCTCTTGTCCTCGTTTCTCGCTCTTGGCACAAGATCGCTCTTCAAATATTCTACAACTATCTGCAGATACGGAGCCCTACGCGTGCAGAAGGTTTACTCACTGCATTGGAACGTAGCTCGCACGGTCCACCAGAACAGCGTCTTCATCACGGCCAATGGACGCGTCACATAGAGATATATACCCATGCTCGTCGTGCAGGTGAACTCCAATATCTCAAGACACTCTTTCGCATATTCCAAGAATGTCCAAATCTTCGCATCTTGAGTGGCCACTGGAACCACGCCCTGCCACCTGAATTCCTTAACGCCATTTCCCGTAGCTTCGGCCCTCGTCTTCAGGGCCTTTACTGGGACGACCACAAAGTAGCAGCATGGCCCAAGGCCACCATTTCCTCCCCGATATTTCTCGGCACATTTGTTGCCCTACAGACGCTCGATCTTCGAAATTATGGCGGGAACAGCAATATCGGGAATACCACCGTCACTTTCCCAGATGTCAAATATCTCATACTGTCAAACTCGCCACCTGGTATACTCGTTTCCACCGTGCTCGATTTGCCTGCTCTTCGCAACCTCACGCTCAAGACACATCCGATAATCGGGGGCGCCTCCGCCGACCTTCTTATCAAGTTTCTCACAATACATGGCGCGCACCTGAAAAGTGTAGACTTGCACTCACCGACAATGGAGTCCGATGCAACTGATTCGTACCTTGGCCGGAGAGCGACGTGTTCCTTTAGACCCGACATATTTCTGCAAGGAGATCTGTGCCCTAATCTAGTGACCCTTACCTTTCCTGCTTCGTCGCCTCTTCTCGACCACAAGATTCGACACCCCCTCCGTCGTATCGGTCTTCGAGGTGTACGCGCTGATACCATATATCCCGATAAGGAAACACACACAAAGAAGCATCTCCTCTCATTTACTTCTGAACGGTATCCCAAACTCGAGGTCGTGAGGACTGTTGGATTTTTAGCTGATGCTGATACAGACAACCTTGTCAAGGATATTTTCATCTGGTGGGTTCACAAATTTGAGCAGGAAGGTGTCGATTTCTTGGACGGAGAAGGCGTTTTGTGGGCATATACCGATGCTATGGACAATTAGAAAATTATAAGATCAACAAATTAAACAAATAATTCCAAGACAAGTTCAGATCTTGTTTGCCCATTAAGTCAAGAGTTCATGTCCTCTATGTACGTCTCTGATACCATGTTTCCCAAAACCCTACTGAGGATATTCCAAGATCCAATATGCTCTTTCTAGATATTTAAGGTATGTCTATAAGCCTGAGTGGTCAATTACGAGGAATTGAGTAACCGGTTTGCCATCTCGAAGCCAAGGAATGTAGCGCCATTTGCGAATGGTGATCTGTAGTAAGATTAGCTCCTGAGGCAAAACGGAGCTCACGACACCCACCGAATGAGGGTTGGTCCTAGCCCTCGTGTAAAGGCACCAATTCCATCGGCCCGCCAAACTTTGCGGACGCAGTCTAGAGTCGACGAATATTTCCGACCGGTTGAGGATGAGAAGCCATCTGTCTGCATCCTGGATTTTATCATATCTATGGGGTATATCACTGCCCAAAGCTAAGTGGTTGTCAGCAATGAATCACGACATTTGGTAGGGCGGAGCTCACAGCGTATCCTGCAGTCGCACCATACAACACAGCGTTGAATGGGCTTATCTCGTCCCTACGAATTCCCTTCTTCTTCATTTCCCACTGGACGATCTTTTCGTAGGTGAGGAAATAAACACCATAACCGGAGGCTTCTCGAAGCAAAGTCACAGCTTGGCCTTTGTAGATGCCTGCAATTCCATATCCAGAATATATCTTACGAATAGCATCCCAAGGTCCGGAGTACGTTGGGTTCGTGTTCGACTGAGTTTGCAAACCTAATACCAATTCAATAATCCGACAATATTGTTGAATGTATTCTCCACTCACGGATACGGATGTGTTCCACCGGCCCTGACACGACACCGTTGGCCAATCCCGCAAATACGCCAGCCGTGAACAGCTGTCCCCCTGACAAAACACTGCCGTTCTCACCACCTCTGCCGTTCCGTCGGTTCTGTTCAGCAAAATAACGCTTCGTCCACTCGAGCGCACCAAACTGGATGGACACACAAACACCGATGCCGAGGAGGGGCGTCAAAGTTCCCTGAAAGAGAAGTGGGCAAGCATGTTAGGGGGGAACGAGGGAGTCAACACACCTTGTAAAAAGCCAAAGGGCCTTCATTTTTCAGAATACCCCCCGCACAGTCAACCATGCCCTTGTAGGTTCCCTTTGGCGCAGTTTGCATTCTCTACATGAAATATATAGTTGCTTTGAACGTTAATGCAAGATATTCTGCACGTACCACTTTGACGATATCGAATGGCTGGCCCACGAGAACCTAATAGAAATGAGTCATGTTCACGAGGCAAGAAAAGAGCGAATACCTGGGCAACGCCCCCGGCGGTCCCAGCCGTCAGATCTTTGAGCGTCTTGGACATAAACCGTCTGCAATGGTACACGGAAAGAAATTATTGAAGATGCGGCCCATGATCGTGAAATGAACTAGAAAAGTTCCCGCCAAATGCCGAAGATAAGATAGCAAAAGCACGATCGAAGTGATATTTTCTCCACAGTAGTGGCGGTGCTGCTTTTCTATTCATGACATATTGTCATTCCCGTTGACGTACCCATGGCTCAGCTGCAGCCAGAAACGGTGGACGTTCTTAACCAAATAAATGGAAAGGACGACGAGGAATGGAACGAAGAAGACTTCGACGACGATGAAGACTTTGACGACGATGAAGGGGACGACGATATCGATGCAGAGGCTGAGGAAATTGCCCGCCGTCTCGGGGAAGAGTTGTGGGCGGACCTCAGCAAAGCAGCTGCGGGTCAAGCCCTTCCAGATGGTACATCATCATCCAACGTCGTCGATCCTTTGCAACCACCACCACCAGTCCCCCCAGCTGAGCCTCCAGTGACAGCGTCTCGAAAAGACGAGGCAGCAATCATTACAATCAGAGCCATTCTCTCAGTCGTTGAGAACGATCCTCCTGCTCGGCTTGCCCTAGAATCTGCCGTTTTACCCAACTCGGAAGGTGACAATGTATTGGACGTTCTCAAGCGGCTTGCAGAGTCAGGTTCTGTGTCAAAAGCTATCGCTGTGTCTTTGAGTCCAGTTCTGGTCGCTCTCGCGAGGTCTGATGCACTGTTTGGAAATTTGCGACATTCCAATGCTGCATCGATACAACTTGATAAGGGAAAACGAAAGCGAGAGGAAGCAGATGAGGGCCAGCATCTACATGACCCACGAACGTTCAAACGTCCATATATCCCCGAATCCGATTTACAACCGCAGGTCAACGAAGCCGTGCGCATTATTACGCAGGCTTTACAATCCTCGCCTTCTCGACCACTCGATCCGAATCTGGTCTCCTCAATCCGACTTCAATTGCATCAGGTGTTCCTGTTTGCTGTGACATCGTCCGCAAGGGGTGGTCAAGACATGCACGCGTTACAGGAAATCAGTGGCCTCATACAAGTCATTGGTGTTCTTAGCGGTATACAGATTGGCCAACCGCCGGAACCTCACACACAAGCGACACAATTTCAACCAAATCCTTCCTACCCTTGGCTTCCTCCCCCCCCGCCTGCATTGACGACAGACATTGGGACTGCCGTATACCCCTGCCTTATCTCAGGTTGCAGGAAGACTTTTTCCCGTCTTTACAGTCTCCGCGCACATCAACGTGTCCATGCCGTACATCGCCCATACCGTTGCAACCTCTGTCCTGCGTCCTTCGCCCGAAATCACGATCTCAAGCGTCATATAAAGCTACATGACAGAAAGGCATGGAAATGCGGGGGCTGTGATAAAGTATTTTCCAGGCGAGATGCAATCAAGCGACACAAAACGGGTAGCAAAACGCGGGGACCTAGGAGCGATGCTTGCCTAGCAGGTGAGATCCTCGAGGTGGTGCTTGATGAAGATGAAGGAGAGGATTCAATGAGAGAGGAACGAAGGGCAAAGCTTTGGAATGGTATCGCAACATCGCAGGCCGATGCTGCTGCCGCTGCCCAGCTGCAGGCGCAGCCTCATGGATATCACGACTTTCTGCATGTCGAAGAGGGAGAAGTCCAGCCGGCCACTATTTCAGCAGTGCAGCAAACTGTGTTAAGTTTGCATGGATTATTACAGGCCCTCGTTGGAGGGGCCTTGGGAGCTCCTACTGCGCCCTCGCTATCCCCTCCCATGGATCCAACGGCTGGCCAAGCTACCCTAGCGAGCGTAATTGCACGCGCACAACTTATGAATATGCCGCCGCCCAGGACAGCTACTGCAGATATTGTGGAGGTCAGCAGTCCTTCGATGGACTCGGCCATCGAATCTTCAATGTCGGATGGTGTGGGTCTCGACACGAGCAATGCATCTACCAACCTTGGGGACTTGAACCCCATCCCGTCGTTGACCATGTATGGTCTTACGGACGAGCAAACCAAACTGCTTGAGGAAGCAATTACCAGTGCCGCATCTGCTGCCCAGGCACAAGCCGAAGCGGAGGCTGCCCTGGAAGAAGAAGACGACGACTTTGACGACTTTGACGATGAGAGCGATGGGCAACCAGATGTTCAGTAGCTATAATTGTGAGAAATTATTCAAGTGGCAATGTGTGCGTCTGCCTGATCCCTCTCTTCTAAGTATTACATCAAGTTTGCGCTAATAGATACATCTTCAGTACCCTCCGAAGAACATACGTCCCGTTGGGGCTGCATGGTTAGGCAGGGTGTGCCTGCATAGAAGCAGCAGTATGGTTTTTGATCTGGATCACCAAGATCCTTAACGGCGCTGGTCACTTCGACAACCTGCATTTGGATCCAACGCGACTCACCTGGTGGTCGTTCACCCTACAACTTCGTTTTTGAGCTGTGCTGCGGACTCGTCATATATCGCATTCGGACATTCACGTCTACCATTCGCCATCTGTTCTGGCTCTCCGTTGATTCACGTTTCCAGGCATCTGCGATCGCTTGGGCAGGAGATGGACTCGGAGGCAGTCGTAAAGGTGCCTGTTTTCGAGCTTTCAGTGGTGGCGGTGGCTCGGGGCTCATCTGCGTCAATATTGAACCACATGTCTAGAAACAGGGCGGGAATTGAAGTAAATTGAACGTACGACGGCCGTGAGGGGTTTCGGAGTTGATGATAAATATTTAGACTGCCCATTTTTATATCGACTTTTCGTAGAAGGGGTGAGGCAAGATGAACCTTCTGTGTGTTTGCTTCAATCAGACTTTCAGACAGGTCATTCTAGGGGTCAATCATTTTTGCAAGTCCTGGAGGACAAAGGGAGACCCGGATCAGGAAGGTTGAAAGGGCGTGCGTGTGCCGGAACATGCCGTTTTAAGATATACTTTGTCCTACTTTGTCATAAAACTTCGTAAAATCGGACAAGCCTTATCTTGCAAACGAAAACAAAAAACGAAGCATTCATATGTGATCCAACAAATATGTAGCTGAGGAAACACAATCTATCTTTTGACGGGGATTTGAGTCAGCCCCGAAAACGAGGAAGCCACACCTTAAGCTTAAGGATGGCCTCGCGACATTCCTGATTGAATTACGGGGATAGAATGACATACGCTCGCAAATAAGTTTTAACTCGACTTACGTTCATAACCAGGCTATAGTAAGAGAATCGAGAGAATGTTTTGCATCAATCAAGGATAAATCTGCTGATATTACCGTGTTTCGTTGCGTTCAATCGTTTTGTCGTCGCCGTAAGAGCAGGTTACATTATCACCCCGTTATTTGCAACCACGCGAGATTTGACCTCAAGACTTCAATAGACCCCAACACGCCTATCAACGTTCAAACTTGGCCCTTACAACACCTGCGCAGCGCGGCGGGAACACGCGTGTAGTGATAAAAATACCTAAAGAGGACTATAGCAAGCGGAGATTCCATCCACCAATACAGGACAAGCCAAGGGTCAAAATCCAACTCCTCGCAGTGAGTGGAGACAATTGGGAAGCTGATGACTTTGGCGAAGCAGTTGATGATGTTTGAGACGATGAGTTGACGGTCAGGGATGCGCCATTTATGGTTCCATCAACTTTGGTTAAGCAACCATGAGCTCACTCTTTTGCAAATGCGAGGGAAAACAGGCTTACGTATCGCATTCACTAAGAGGTTATTATAGTCGCCGGCCGACTCCCACACAGCGAAGCCTCGAAGCCCGTTTGTCTTGACAAAATTGCCCTTGGCGGCAAATGATTGTGTATCATCGTATGCGATCATGATCTCCGAAGTTGCGTTGTAAACGTAGGGCTAGAGAATCACAACTTTTCTTCAGAAATGACAGTTGAGAGGGCTCCGGAACTCACAGTCTGACTACACGCGTCGTATCGGTATATATTCCCTTGCAGAACAGACCCAGTCGAGTCTAGGAAGCCGTCATCAACAAGGCTCCAGAAAGCATACGTTCCACCAGGAGGTTCATAAACTCCGCAAATATTCATTCCGCCGTTGCCATTCCATCTGTCCCCCGTAGGCTTGTCATTGATGTCGTACGCCGGAAAGGGCACAAGTGATGAATGAGACGAGTCCGTGTATGCCGCTTGCTGGAGAACACGATATGAATGACCATACATGGGAACCCCGAGCACAATATGATCGCGTGGCATACCAGCATCGGTCCAGGCCTGGACAGCTGCTTGCGCTGAGCCATGTCGGTCTTCCAGTGGCGCACAATCGTCACTCAAAGGGGAGTTCGATCCAACGCCTGAGGTAGCTGGAGGCACATCATAGTTCATGATAACGATGAAATCCAAGACTTCGCCAAACTTGGAGATCTCAGAGAAGGGACCACCAGATGAACTAGGGAATGGCTTTAAATATGTTGCCGCGGATATCACCGCGTCACGGCCCAGGCTCTGACGAAGCTCCTGGAGAAAAGAGAGAAAGTTGCTCGTGTCATTTGAGTTCACCGTGTTACAGCCAATTCCCTGAATCCCAGGATATTCCCAACTATATAGGTCAGAAAAGCCGTGAAAAATAGACCATCTAAACGTACTCGAAGTCTACACCATCCAGGTCATACTCCTCAACGAGTCCTTTTACTGTCATTACAAATGCCGTGCGGTTTCGCGATGATCCCAGGTTGGAGGAGAACCATCTTGACCCGGTCCATCCTCCAATTGACAAACTTGCTTTTACGTTCTGGTACATATAGAATTATGTTCATCTAAACTTCAAGAACGAACATAACTCACATGATTATGTGCGGCAGCTACAAATTGAGGCAAAAGGGCCTGATCTGATGCTTCGAGAGATATCGCAGAGGGATCTGGCGTTGTGAGGCTGTAAAAGAACATTAACAAACTCGGAAAGTAGGGTTGCAGATACAGAACTCACCCAAACGCATAGTTCATGATGTTGTATTTAGACCAACTGACGGCCGACAAAGGCTGGTCAGCGGCATGCCAACCAGCATACCATGCACTAGAGATTAGGGAACCTGGGAGAGAAGCAGCGGAGATGGAAGCTCTAGGCTCCAATGGACCATGCCATTCGTAACCAGCGGTGAATCCCAGGCTAGACAAGAGTAAGAGGTAAAGTGTGAAGAACATTAAGGGCAAAGGCATAACGAGCGTGACGACAAAGGATGGCAAGGTATCCTTAGTGAGTGGTCTGGATCATTGGCTTTCCTGAACGGTATGTGGTAAGAAGAAGGCATGTTACCATGCTTTTTAGTCTTATGTATGAATGTACAAGTTATTTATTTGCACATCACATATAGTGTCGCGTAACCACACAAACTATATCCAAACAACTAACTACATATTACTACAGAGATCCATCTCCCTTTCCATCCACCCTCAACCATCTCAAAATACAACTATCATGAAACTTCATGGGTGGATCGAGAGGGCGCGTGGGTTTGGGCAGAATGTCCCATCATGCCAGACACCAGTCGCCTCGTATGTAAGTATGTAGCATTATTCAAAGCAGCTGTCGAGTCTAGCTTTCCCGCACACATCCACCTGGCAATAGGAAGCGGAATCTTGCCGCATTCTCGATCAGGAATCGCGGCAGGCCGACCGCGGAAGTCATACTAGAAATAAGGGTCAATGGTATTGAAAAAAAGACATGGTAGATACTCACGGCTCGAGGCTCATTTGCGACAGAAGATCTTTGTACTGGAGGAGGATATTAGACGATTCATGTGGAAGAAAGGTAAAGGATAGTCATACGCTATAAGCCTCTGGTAGCATCCCAAAGATATCTTTACCTCGGCAGATCGTTTCTTGTATCCTCCGAGGGTCAAGTAACTTCATGTTGCCACCGATACGATCTGAGTGAGAAAATCCTTTCATCTTGACAATATATTCGGGAATGGTTCTGAAGCAATAACTGCAGTGCCATCCGGAATCCGCCAGTATCTTGTCGGTGCCTTTGGAATGTCTATAGAAGACACCGGGACGCCAAAGATGGACGCTGGCGCGCCAACTGGCCATATCTAACTGCCACTCGAAACTATTCATGGAGTTGCATTCAACTAACAGGAATGCGATGGTCTATACAACAACAGCGTACCTGTAAAGAAAGTTCCGGAGCTGTAAATGGATGGCCTCCCCATAATCACAGGCCTTGAGTAGATCAATGGTGTGCCTGGATGGAATCTCGTCTATGTCAGACATTACGACGAGGGTGGGAGTTCCGGGTGGAAGCGCTCTAATATGATCTTGAAGTAACAAAGTCATAGTATCACGTGTCAGGGCTTCGACATTCCAAGCTGTCTGCCCAGGTCGGAGCGGATGTCCTGGTAAACTACATGCTTCTCAGCTCAAATAAGATATACAGAATCCAGTGAGCTCTTACAAATGATAGACTATCTTCTGCTCGAATTTGGAAAACCTCTTTCTGTTCTTTGCAAAGTAGGTCTCCTTTGGAAGGCCAGTGAAGGTCGCATTGGATTCAATGATGAAGAATTTGTCGACGACTGAGTCCAGCTCGTGCATTCGTATCTCTAACAAGTCAAGTTCGCTACTCATTAGGACAGCATCCAGAACCTTGACGTTCGCCCGAGCCTCGCGTTCCTTCCATCCGTGGAGCTGGCAAACGTGCTGATCCATCTTCATGCCCTCGGCGTAGTAATGGGGAATCATCTCCTTGGGACCATCAGCCTCGTCCCACAGGGGGCGCGTCGCATATGACAGGGCATTTTTTATCTGGTACTGGTTCGAGATTATGAAATGAACCAGGGCAATGAAGGCCAGGAGGGCAGGAATGAGCAATATCCGGTGAGGTCGTCGAAAGGAGGAGGCCGCCATTGGGTACAGTATCGAACGCAGCTAGATATTGCGCAGCAACACCTAGGTTTTAGTACGTGTAAGCACAGCTAACAGAGGAGAAGCGATTGCATCAATTGGGTCTTATATAGCGAGTTTGGAATTGATGGTGTTGTGAAGGGATGAAACAAGTGTGACGAAATGTCACGTTTCTCCTTGTTCGCCAGAAATGGTTAGGCAAGGCTCGTCTGGAAAGATGGGTAGTATTTATATTCACCTGTGGCGAGGATAGAAACCAACTGACTAACTAGGTACATAAAACTGACAAAATATTTATGCTGGAGAGCCTCAAGGGATGACAATATGGAGTTGTGGACCCAATTTTGGCTTGGGAACAGGGACCATGAGGTAAGGTACCTAGTAGTAGTATCGAGTCGTCAGCAACACAGGCAACCCAACACGCCACTAAAACTGAGTTGAAAACATACCCCGATATGTGTCATGAACTTGTTGAAGTCATCTTCTCGAGTTCCACGCGATTCAAGAATCGGGGATGTGTCTGGGGTATTTAAACCAGTGTGAGTCATCAACCTTGTTTGAGGGGCACAGGTATTCAATGGAGACGGCGCAAGGCTTGTGCTTTCTAGGCCGTAATCGTTCAAGAGTCGCTTTGCTACGTCAGGACCCAGTGCAAAAAGAGATCTCATGTCACGCGGGAATAGTGGTGACGGTGTTGGAGGAACAAGTTCAAAGACCTGTTTACTGCCAGGAGGAAATATTATAGCTGGAACTCGAGATGCCATCGGCGTTGGCAACGGTGCAGCAGGAAAGGCTGACACCGGACTAACGACGGTAGAGTTATCGGTAGTGAAAGGTTGTTTGAAAACATATGCTGGAGACTGTAAGGCACTCGGAAGAGGGCGAAGAAGCGGACGCAATGGCTCGATGTTCATGCACGGAGATTGTAGAGTTGCATTACGGGGACATGTTTCGCTGTCAGTACATGAGTTGACATAGTGGTGCATTAGTCTAGCTGTAGATGACTCACGCATTAAAGAAAGTTGTTTGCACTTCAAGCATTTCTCGACTGTGGTTTTGAACCTGTTGTCGTAATCTTTCCGGGATTTGCCTTGCCAGCTGAAGGAGGGGCGATAAGGTTGACAGCATCGTGTATCTTTTTTTTTTGGACTCACTGCTTGTTGAACCCTACTTTCAACTTCTTTTGCGATGTTCTCGTGTATAGCGTCGTATATCTGTGCCTTCAGCCTCTCCACCACGCTATCACAGATAGCGTGTTGTAGAACGGCCTTTACATCATCCATAGCCTTTTCATGCCTGAGTATTTGCTGTTCCAGACTTGAACGTGCGTGTTCAAGCTGTAGTATGGAATACGATATCATCAGCCAAACTGAGTATTTAGCCTGAACATCACTTACCTGTTGGTCCGCTTGTATTGCCGGGGCCAGATTGGCCATCTTCTCCGTTTGCATACCTAGACTATCGAATGTTGAATGCAAAGTCGATACCGTTCGTTTGAGTGTCGCGAACAAATCAGCAATAGCTAGCACATCAGGAACCGAGCCATCCACGTAGGATGACTGCGAGGATGTCGACGTTGAAGACGCAGGTGACAATGGGACAGTGAGCGAATGTGGCGTAGGTTCAGTTCTCAAAGGGACTTTCGTTGTTGGAACCACTTTATCGTAGTCGATTAAAGAAGATGCGTGATTTGGGGCTCTTGGAATGATAATCGAGGGGACCTTCGGTTTCTCTTTGGAAGCAGACCATACGTTTGGTAGCCGCGGGGTAATCAAGGTCCGCTGCATCAAGAAAGAGACTTGAAAAATCGTTGTGGGGGGCAGGTGTTGGAAGAGAAAATTGTACGGTTATAAAGCGCATTGGCGAACAGTTAGCACGCCGTTTCAGCATGCTCGATTACATGCACTTGGTGCATGATCGCAAAAAAGGTGGCAGCCTACGCGTGTGACATGCACGTATTGGTATAAGCATAATCCTCTACAGAAGGTCACCATCACAACACATCATTGCGTACAGACTAAAAGGAGAATTTGGGCGAGATCTGGCTTTGGCGTGAGTGGAAGGAGGTACGTCAGGATATCTTTGTTTGAATACATGCATACTAACATGATATCTGCGTCGTAAATTGGATATCGGTATTTGTTCTGTGCAAATCACTTGACTGTCGTTCGTGGGGGCTAACATGGTTAAGGTTAAGCAGAATACGATAACCCTTCATTGTATTAGACACCGACAGACTTGCAAAAACAGGAGACTCACCGAAAAGGAAAGAGCTGTCAAGAGCCACCTGGCAGAAAAGTGAGGAAGTGCGAACTAGTTGGTAAGTGCCTCGTACCCATATAGCAAACCAGACAATGCATGATTTCTGAGCGCAAACAAACATGCCTGTCCCACATATACGCCTTCGGCAATTTTAGTACGGAATGACTGAGAATATGTCGTAGTGCTGACCCATGAGGAGAATGAAAGCCCAAGTGCCGTCTCGTATCAACAAAAGGATTAATGGCACATCACCCCAGCCAGAGCGTAAAGCGTCTATGAATTTTGCCACAGTAAGCACAAAGAGAATTACTTGAAAGGTCATAGCGGTCGCTCTGTGGGTTATGGAGATTAAATGGTGCAGAGAGCCTAGATAGAATAGATTGTACCCAGAAAGTAATAGACTGTGAGGCATGCCGGTGACTAGGCATGTACCATCGTATCGGATGCCAGGTATAGCTAAGCTTAATCCGATGCCCATCCCACCAAGTTGAAGCAGATATAGTGCCAAAAGGATCACTCGAAGGGCCATGTTTCCATGATACAAGGCAATCACTGTCACAAGAAATTAATAAGTGCTGTGGGCGGGATGCGTTAGCTTACCACGAAGAATCAGTATGATATCAACTGCACCGACGACGACGAGGTACGCAACACCCTGAAAGATCTGCCAGATATAACAGTCATGGATAGTGTAATGCAGTGATTCTGATATCCCGGTTCCAACGAACAACATGGATCTGTGAAGTCTTTAGCTGGCTAGCTTGGCACAGGTGAATGATGAACGACATACATTTCGATCATGAAAGGAATGTAACGCGTAAATAAATAGAGGTATTTAATGAGATTCCATGGTTTACTGGCATTTGTAGTGATGCTTTGTAATTGCCACGGTGAGTGCGGATTATGGGGAAGGAAACTCACGGCCAGATGAAGTTCACCTGGAGCGGATGAAAATAGGCTGAATGACGGATGGTCAATACTCACTTCTTCGTCAAATGTGATGAGAATATCCCACACAAGAAATGTCAGTGCAGCAGCTTGAAAACATTGGAGTTATCGAGGGTACAATCGTTCGCAGAGGAGTCACTTACCTGAACTACATTGCACTGCCTCTCGGCCGATTAACACGTCTACTACAGCAGGGTTCGCGTGAAGGTCAAAATGCGTTGTTGGAGCGAGAGGTACTGGCGAGGAAAGCATGCGACTTCCTCAAGGGGTCATTCAAAGGTCGTGTATCAAACTGCGCTAAGTCCTAGAGGTCGTGCATGTGTTCATAGATGCATATGGGATATGGGAGGGCGAAATGCAGGACGTACGAAAGATTCCCAACGACACAAAAGTGCGTTATGCGTTCCTCCTGGTTTCTTCAGAATTATCAAATGACGAGCAAGGTCCCAGAGTAAGTGGCTGGAAGTCGTGCCCAGTATTGGTATCAAGTTTATTCCTTCAATCCACCATCAACAGTCGTGTGGGGTCAGGTGAATAGCGTGTCAGATATCGCCAAGCTCCTCTTGGTGGAGGTTGGTGTCCAAAAGGATTTGATTACTATGCACGCTATCTTGTGCTGTCACGGTTGATCATGATTATCTCTTTCAACTTACCTCATGACAGTCATCCTCAAAGTCTCCTACATAATAAGATTTGATCTGATTTACTGTAGTCATACATACTGAGTTAAGGAGGAATCATTGCTAGTAAAATACAAAGTTCAAATAGAATAGATCTCGCGTAGGGGAAAGTCTCCCATGAGTACAGAGGAAGCACTAGCACAACAGAGGAAAGACTTGATCGAAAAACGCAATCAAAATAAATGTAATGTAAGTCATGATCGAAGAATGGTCGATAACCTTGGTGCGCTACCGCTGAGGACCTCTACTGACTAGCCAAGCAGGTGAAGATTGTGGTGGGGGTCTAGGCGGAGGTTGGGTTGCTCGCGTTTGTTCTTCTTGATGTTGCCAAAGAAGTTCCGCCCAAAATGGATGGGGAGGAATATGGCCAACGAGGGCCCGGAGAACGTCGAGCCTATAACATCAATTATTAGTATAAGGAGGTTGAAATGATTGACTGGGCGAACCATTGGGCCTTTTCTTCATCTGTGTCAGCAAAGAAGAGGATTTCTTGGCCGTGAGGGAAATTTAAACGGAAGGAGCGTTCGACACCATACAGGCCGTCATCTTCGTCGTATCGAGAGCTACTTCCCGAACTGAGAGCACTCTTTCGGACTTCCTGATTGTCTTCAACAGCAATTGCTTTCTTCAGGTCTATGGTGGCTGTCGCCTTTTTGGTTATATTGTTGAATGCGACCAAATTTGCTCCAATGACGCGCAATTGTCGACGGCGCCATGTCTGGCAAGATGTCATTAGCCAATTTTCACAAGATCATCTCACAAAATGGCTTACGCTGCAATCACCCCCCGATTGAGTCAATATTCCCTCGAAGTATGTCACCTTGTGCCAATTGATGTGCCTTAAACCTCGGTGACATTCTTCGAGACTTTGCGGGAGCTGCTCAGGAGCTATTCCAGGTAAGGCCGGCAATCTGAACAGTTGGAGAACAATCTCTCCGACTTGCAGGGTTGAAAACTTGCCCCCCACTTCTAAATGCTGGCCGATGAGCGGATAGCTTGTTTCGAATAACCGCGTGTCACAACGTGAAGCTATGTCCTTGAAAGAAATGAAGGCGCGCGCCATGGTACCATCCGGTTTGAGGTAACGAGCCAGGTTCTCTGGGAGGCGTTGAGCTGGCTGAGTTGCCATTGGTAAATTTTGCACAGGGAGCTTTTCTTTCGAAGATTTCTTGGGAGACGAAGAGAAAAAGCTTCTCATACCGCCTTTCGCACTACCCTTGGAAGACGTTTGTACGACTGGAGGAAGAGGATCAGGCGCTTGTGGAGCAGGTGCGAGCTCTTTGAACTGAGCGACGATATGTGGGTCAGGGCGAACCTTGAGCGTCAGTGTAAATTCAAGCTTGTTGTGTTCAATTCTAAAACGGTATTAATATACTCTCCCCCTTTATAGTGCCTTAACTTGTGTACTTACAGCTCAAACTCTTGCTCAATAGGGAAGTCCTTGCCTAAGAGGCATTCGGGAGTGGTGACAAAGTGTATTCCGTTATTCAATGTGCAGGTAATGGCGGTTGATTGTTGTGGTAGCGGAACGTGAATGCCCTTGACACCCAAAACTATAGCGTAACGGCAACTAGTCAGAAAGTGATAAAGGACAATATGCTCGGTTTACCTTTGACGAAGACTTTACCATAGGCCTTTCCCGACTTTTCCTGTGCGCGGTATTCTTTGATCTGCTTTGAATACTCGTTCTACACATTGTTCAGAGGCAGGCAAAATATAGAGCAATTGCGGCCACTCACCATATCTGAAGGGCGGCGAACAGTCCTCCATGCTTTGCCAATATTTACATCACCAGGTCCAACCATATGTTCAACAATGTCTGGATCTGAAGAAGAAGCGTAAATTGTGCCCTCACGCTCTCGGATATGATACTTCTGCCGTTAAAAGTTAGATTTACATAGTAGAACCCAAGGGAAGCCTTACTGTCTGTTTCTTAGGCGGGGCTGCCACCATCTTCTTCAGTTCCTCCTCTATGCTGTCGCCGAGCTCTTTGTTGCGCGCGTCCGTGTCTCCAACGCCTGGAACGTCAAGGATGGTATCTTTCCTTCTCCTTGCACCGCCGCCTGGAACATCTGCATCACCTGTGCTCATACTTCTTCTCCTACTTGGTCGCAGCAGCTGTTGTCTGCCGCCACCTGCCTTCGGGGGAGTGAATTCCTCGTTTTCAATCCGTCTAGCCTCCCGGCGGCGCTCCAAAATCATCTGCTCTCTACTCCTGATATTGTCCTTTGGTGGAGGAGGCGGAGGTATAGACGATGCTGAAGATACACTGGCATTCCTGCTAACAAACCCGTTGTTGTGCAATAGCCTAGAATCCGTAACTGCGCGTTCCATGAATCGTGGGTCGGAGGAGTGTGGCCGGGAAGATTGGGGGATATCAAACGAATCGTCTTCCTCGGTCATTACAGAGTCATCCGCATGAGCTCCGGCGACATCATCCATGAGGCGGTCCAGTGCGCTTCGCATATCCATATCGACGTCAACGTCTCCCATTTTCATGCTGCTCCCGCTTTGAATACTGGGCGTATTCTCCTTCGTTAGGTCTCCGCCCGCTCCTGATGTCGGGAGAGAAAGCTTTCCAGTGCCGTAGTCGTTGTCACCAATATTCAAGCCTCGACCAAATTTGCTCCCAAAGTCGAACTGAAAGCCCCGCCCAGCTTCATTGACGCCAAACTCCATGCCCTCCATGAGGTTGGCGCCAGTCAACGTTTTCTTTTCGGCACGTTCGATGACAGCAGTCTCAGTGCTAATGTCGGTCATCGTCGTCATGAGCGAAAGGGTGTCCTTCTCCATATCCTCGCGCAATAAAGCGATATTGGCGACGGGACTACAATTGCCATCGTCAGGACGCGGGGCTTCAGGTGTGTCGCGTGGTGTGTCGCGTTGCAGCAATTCAATGTCGCCGCTGGGAATGTGTGGCGACGGGGGACTGTCCAAATTAGGAGGGGGATTTGTACTGTGCAAATGATTACTATCCAAATTTGCGCACTCCTCAGACGTGAAGCTAGGCTGGCCATCAGGAAATTCGGAATCATTATCCAGATACTGGCTGTCTTGAGTTAATACAGATGTGTCTTGAGTTAACGTGGACGTGTCTTCATTTAATGCGGACGTGACTTCAGTTAATTCAGACGCGTCTTCAAGATCCTGTGAAGATGAATTAATGAATACCACTACAATGCAGGTGTGGAAGAGACCTACTTCTGTCGCTTGCAAGCCAGGCGGTTCCGATTTATGAACTACAGTGAAGTTGGCGGTATCTACTGATCTATTCTCTGAATGGGCAATGGAAAGATTTTCTGGTAGCGCAAAAGGATCCTCCAGGGAAGTAGAGGAGATATCTGACATACGTCATTATAGGGAGCATAATTGCGGTCGAAAGTTACATACCTGATGATTCGACATCCATCCCAAACCTTGGTATTAATCCGTCTTCGTGACGGGAATCAGCATCGTCGGGTCTTCTACAGTTCTTGGTTGGTGAAGGAGTACCTGGCAACATCAAAACATCATCACAAACATCTTCCCTGGCTAGTTGACTGCGTTCCGCATGAGTGGACCTCCCTAGGGGAGGTGTGTCCAAATGACTGGTTCCGACCTTCGTCACGAATACCGGTGATACAGCAGCCGGACTAGCTGCGCGAGATGTTGAAGCACTAACCATCATCTCGGTGATCGAGTCAAGTTGGCACGAGGCTTGTGTGCTGGGGGAGGGAGCAGCGGAACGCCTTGGAGGAGTAGCAGGCGGACCATGAGGAGAGGCTTGTGTGGGGAGGTTGAACGCTAGACCGTTGTTGAGCTGATGGGGAGAAGAATGGGCAGAAGAATATGAGAAAAAATGAGGTGGCGCTGGCTTGGGAGACTGTGAATATTCTCGTTGATGTTGGAGAAACCGCGTGGCGTGGTGGGACCGCCCAATTGGCACGCCACCTTCGATCTCCAGTTCCGGGGGAAGGTGGGAACCGTCTGCTTGTCGAGGTGGAGTGCTGGTAGCAATAATGGGACTCTGGTGGGTGGGTGGAGAGGTCCCACTCGAGGAAGCAAAGATTTCTTCAACAAGTCCCGATATGCTTGCATCGGGATCCAAGCCCATTCCTATCATCAAAGAGGAGCCGTTGCCACCAGATGCATCCGACAGGTCATTGCTTTCATACGAAGAATCTTCAGGCACATCCACCACTTGTGTGGATTGAGCGCCACGGAAGAATGGATCCTCTTCAGGTTCTTCATCACTACGGTCCACCTCCATAGAGTTTTCTTCGCCACCCTCGCTCTCCGATTCATGTTCGTCGGCACTGATTTCCACTACATCGCATTTCTCATCCCAGGTGACAGTTTTCCTCCTTTCCCTCCTGCTTCGACTGCCGCTGCTCAGACGAGGTCCGTGCATCCTTCTTGAGACAAGCGATGGGCGACCTGGAGAAATGCCAGTCGAGGATACGGAGCTGGCGGATGGATTGAGTGAAGAAGGCGATGAGTGAGAGGGCGGCGCTTGTGTCGGTAACAAATGGGTGAGGGGGAGAGGAGGGGGCATGGGTTGCTCTTCGGGACTGGATGCAGGCTGTTTGAAGGGACTTTTAGTGACGGGTTCCTTCTGGATCAGGCCCTGAAAGGTCTTTGACTGCCTTCGCTCCCTTTTAATGGCAAAGGGTCGGTCGTTCTCATTCTCTGCTTGATCGTGCATCGATGAAGGACGTGGACGTTTCTCCCCCGAAACCTTTCTGGGTGAGGGGAACGAAATAGGGCGTGGAGGAGTGGGTGAATGAGTGGGATTTGATTTGAAAGGTGACTTGGAGACGAGATTGTTGTTTCGGACGTGCTTGAAACTCGATGAAGAGCGACGAGCAAGGGGGGGTTGAGGCAAGAGACGTGGAGAATCACGTTTAGCTATGCGTAGAGGCGAGGTTAATGAGCCCGAGCTTCCTGAGCTCTGACTTCCTGGGTTCGATGTTGGGGAGATCCAGCCCATGCCAGAATCGCGCATAATGGAAGACTTAATGGGGTCGGGTGAATTAGACAAGAGCCTATCTCTCAGTGGGGATTTCTGCGTCGACATGGCTGGACGATGGTCACTGAGCGCAACTGAGGGCAAGGGTTCTTCGCAGCGAGCTCGCTGTTGTGGACGACGAGCTTACAGTCGTGTTGGTTGTGGGAAAAGGTCGGGGTGGCAGGACCAACAAACATACACCCGTGGGAAAATGCCAGTGTCGCTTTCACGCGTCTTGTCACAT
This sequence comes from Tephrocybe sp. NHM501043, assembly GCA_018855915.1. Classification (NCBI taxonomy): domain Eukaryota; kingdom Fungi; phylum Basidiomycota; class Agaricomycetes; order Agaricales; family Lyophyllaceae; genus Tephrocybe; species Tephrocybe sp. NHM501043. The sequence goes on from JABCKO010000001.1 coordinate 107,792, forward strand.
GATGGCGTCCACCAAGCCATCAAAATGCGTCCACCTTAACCACGCTTGTTAGATCCTCTTTGAGGTCAGGATCTTGTGACTTGCTTTCCATTTGTTGGCCCCACTCATGTTTTGATGCCGGATAGTCCGGCAACAGAAAATCATGGGCCTCCTTTATCAAAGAACTTATTTTTTGAGGGTCGAGGAACTCTAACTCCCCACTCCAGGTATGACCACACTGCTCGCCACCCTTCCGTCGTCCTTGGTAGTCTACTTTCCCAATGCTGTTATCTCAACTCACCTTGCAATAGGTGCAGGGGGTGAGTTGAAGGTCCCACTCGGCATCGAGAACCTTATACCTGAATTTTATACAGCTTTAATAGGATATTATGTCGTCCATCGCCTCTGGATCTGGCCTTTTCTTCTCTCGCCACTCCGCTCCGTTCCAGGTCCACCATTAGGTCATTTCGTTTTTGGACAATCTCCAGTCATTATTCGTAGTGAGAGTGGCATACCACAACGTGAATGGGTCAAACAATATGGTCCTGTAATCCGTATTGTCGGACCTGTCGGCATCGAACGCCTCATCTTTATGAAACCTGATGCACTCCACCACATTCTCGTCAGGAATTGGCTGGAATATCCCAGGGTGCGCAGTGGACCCGTTCCTCTGGTGCTCAATACAGAAACTAAACGCGTTTTGTGAAGCCCTCCTTTCTTAGAAATATTCTCGGATTGGTGACCGGATATGGCCTACTCACTGTCACAGGAGATGAGCATAGGCAAATGCGCAAAGCTATCAACCCCGCTTTCTCGATACCTAACCTCATGGCCCGTGAGTACTGACATATCAAGAGCTTCTGTTTCCGTTATGCTCAACAACCCATACAGAGACTGATATGTACTACAACTCTATTGACGGGTACGAAATACATATCCCCACTTGTTTTTTCCAAAATAAAATAAAAATCCTGTTCAAAGTCTAGTCGGCATCATCAAATCCGCCATCAGGAGCGAGGAAGATCCCAGAAGAGGCAAGGTGTTTCGCATGTACGAATGGAGTGCGTATATCATTCTCAAGTACATATGCGTTTCTAAGTCATTCACATAGTGAGCAAAATTACGCTCGATATCATCTGCCAAACGGCGTTTGGTTATGAAGCCGATTCTTTGCACGATCCGCACAATGAATTAGCCGAGGCATATGAGCAACTGCTGGACCTTCAATCTGGTGCGGCATGACAACTTTTCCCTCTCCGTCCTTCAATAATCATCGTAATAGGTTCGAACCTAGCAAAGATTGCCTTATTGATGTCTATTCCTGGCGGAGCAAAAGTCGTCGGTTCGAAGTGGGCATATGACCACCGTCATTGGTTTAGGAAGATCGCTTTCTTCAGTACGGAACACCGACGCTCGCCGAGTCAAAAAGTATGCTAACAATTTTTCAAGGCGCCGTCAGTGACTTGATCGACTCCATGTATCGTATCAAGCGCGTGTCTTCCTCTATGCTTCGCCAAAAAATGGAGGATTCGGCTGTCACTGTGTCTGATACTGATGCCAAGCGGGATATAATGAGCCTTTTGGTTCGCGCGAGGAAGGCTGATTTGGACAAAGACAATACTGTTTACGCTATGAGTGACCAGGCAATGATGGACCAAGTGGTGAAATGCCTTGGTTATTTCGATTGTCAAAATCCTAATCCCAATTATCAACTCAGTTGACATTCCTAGGCGCTGGCCATGAAACAACTGCGACTGGCCTTTCATGGGTAAAGACCATTCAAAGTACGTCTTTTGTCTTCTCACGCCGTCTTTAGACATTATGGTTGTTGGCGAATGACAAGAAGAGCCAGGAGCGGCTTCGCTCAGAAGTTGCACCTTTGTTTGAAGGCAACCCTCGACCGGACTACCGTAGCCTGAAGGATCTCCAATGGCTCGACTGCGTGATGTAGGTATCTTTTCCCTTGAGCATTCCGGATGGGTTAAAACATGTTGTCAGCATGGAAAGCCTTCGTGTAATGCCCCCCGTGCCTTTGACTATACGTTCCACCACACAGGATGATTATATCGATGGTATCTTGGTTCCCAAAGGTACATTGCTCACTATCCCTGTAGGTCGTAATTACCATCTCATTCTCCAGTACTTAACGTCCGTGACTTACCTAGATACGAATTGTTAACACGTGGAAAGTGTTATGGGGTGACGATGCTGAAGAGTAGGTCCCTTTTGCTTGTATTTGCTCCTTATTGAGATCAGTGTTTCGCAAACAGATTCCGACCGCAGCGTTGGTTGAATTTACCTAAAGACTACCACCCTGTCTTTTCTATGTTGTCATTCCTTGCTGGACCTCATGCATGTATCGGAAAAACTATGGCTATTATCGAGATGAAGGCTGTCCTTGCGTACGTGCTCTTCACCATGAGCGCGTTCCAGGCATGTTCTGACTGCGGATCCTTGATACAGTGCATTGATTGCTAACTTCGAGTTTGAGCCTTCTTTTGATGGTCAAACCAGCAAGCCTGCGGCTGCGATCACAATGAGTAGACTCTTTCAACTACCTCCCTCGAACAACATCCTAACTATTCTTCCAATCAAGAACCGACGGATGGAATGCCATTACGCGTTCGTTGCGTATCCTAAGCATAACGACTGGAAGTTGCCACTCACAAGTATCTTGCTGATGAACTACTTACTATCGATAGTTTTTATTTACGTTGACAGACAAGATTCCGTTCTATGTAGTTGCGTCCCACCTCAGTTTGGAGTGAAGTCTTGCTACGTTATCACAGTCATCATGAACAATAGGCACAATTAATGAAAAATGCTCCACTTTTCAGGAAGTCTCGGAACCTTTCTGTGCCTTCTGATGGTTAACCGTCAATTTCACATGTCATCTCAAATTGGTGACTGGATATCAACGATATCTTGTATAAATGTCATGAGGACAACTTGTGGAACGAGTTATTCAGATGTCAACAACCCTTACCACCAAGTTGTTCAGTTACGCTCCGCAAGAGCATGTCGATGCTTTCCGTTTCTTTGTTCTGCCTGGATTAATCTTCATTGGTGCGCGACCTTTCATGTGATACAAATTGAAAAGCAGCGGCCAACTTCATTTTTGGCTCAAAAGTGACGATATCTCTTCTGGTCCTATATCAGTTGTTGTTGTATCCTTTGGTTTTCTCGCCTCTGCGCAGTATCCCGGGCCCCCCACTCGGTCACCTCGTCTATGGGCAGTTTCCAGCGATCATCAATGGGGAAGCTGGTATTCCACAACGTGAATGGGTCAAGAAGCATGGACCTGTTGTTCGTGTAGTTGGCCCCGTTGGCGTAGAAAGGTTGATTTTTATGAAACCGGACGCCCTCCACAAGATTTTGGTGAGCGATTGGGTTGACTATCCGAGAGTATGTTCCCCCCATGTGCTTGAACTTCTGCGAGCTCTATCGACCATTTTCTTCTAGCCTGGATTCATGCGAAGTACTCTGGGATTGACCGCTGGTTGGGGCCTTCTCACTGTCACTGGTAACGAACACAAGCAGATGCGGAAATCCATGAACCCAGCATTTTCAATCCCAAATCTCATGGCTCGTGAGGTGCTCATTCATGTGCATGTTTTTGATGTCTGAATTTGGCTGTTACAGAGATGGATATGTATTACGAGCCCATAGAAACGTCTGTCCAGCCACTTGCATAGCTCGCGTTACTCTTCTGACGTTGTCTGTTGATACAGTTTGATCCGACTTTTGGGGTCCAAAATCGACAAGGCAGAGAATTCAGAAGAGGGGACGAACTTACTCATGTACGAGTGGAGTGAGTTTCAAAATCTTATCCCTTCATCGACCATCGTCTCATCGATCGGATTCTCGCAGTGAGTAAAGTGACACTCGATATCATCTGCAAGACTGCTTTTGGTTACGAAACTAATTCTCTTCGCGATCCCCACAACGAGCTTGCCGAGGCGTATGAACGACTCATCAGCATGCAATCTGGTAGACACTCTTGGCTGTTGCAATGATATCCAATTCATTCCCCTCCGATAGGTCCCAACCTTGCACGATTTATTGCTGTCCTGGTCATCCCTGGCGTCCCTCGGTTGTTAGGGACTGATTGGGCATACAGACATCGGCATTGGTTTTCGCGTGTTCAGGTTTTGGGTATACATGACTCTTAGGCGCTCCGTGCCCTACTGATGAGCTTTCCACAGCGCAACTCACAGTACTGGTAGAATCAATGCATCAAATCAAGAAAATCTCTGCTAACATTCTCGCCGAACGAATGCGCGACTCCGCAGTCACAGTGTCGGATACTGAAGCGAAGCGAGACGTCATGAGTCTGCTTGTACGCGCCCGCAAGGCTGAGTCGGCGGACAAGACAGCCTATGCTATGAGCGATCAAGCTATGATCGAACAAGTGGTTCGTTGCGTTTTGTTTCGATGTATCATGCCGTCACATTTATGCCACCTCTCTAGTTGACATTCCTAGGCGCAGGACATGAAACAACTGCATCGGGATTGGCATGGGTGAGATGAAGCCCATTCCCTCACTCTTGAGCTCAAGAAGGCATAGTATCTGATTTTTTATACAGACTCTCTGGCTTCTAGCCAACGATAAAGCCAGCCAGACCCGACTTCGTGATGAGATTGCCCCTCTTCTGGCCGATAGCCCTCGGCCTGATTATCGAACTCTCAAAGAGCTCCAATGGCTGGATTGCGTTGTGTATGGACCCATACTTTCTGTTTTAAGCTTTTGGCTCACACCCCCTTTTAGAATGGAGAGCCTACGAGTACTTCCGCCAGTTCCAATGACTTTCCGAGCAGCAAATAAGACGGATTACATCGATGGTGTTCTAGTTCCCAAGGGGACCATTCTATACATACCTGTCTGTGCGTTATCTATGACTATGGAACCTTCCCTACTGACTGTGGCCGCCTACATTAGATCCGAGTGATCAATACATGGAAGGAATTATGGGGAGAAGATGCAGAAAGGCATGCTTTTCTTCTTGTCGCTATTCTTGTCATTCATAATATTTGGCTTGATCTTACAACAGCTTCAGGCCTGGTCGCTGGCTTGACCTTCCAAAGGGTTACTCTTCCTCGACATCTGTCCTCTCTTTCCTTTCTGGACCTCACGCATGCATCGGAAAGACTATGGCGATCATCGAAATGAAAGTTGTTCTGGCGTAAGCAAAGTTTCCACTTTTGTTTCAATGAATTTCATCGTATCTTTATAGATCCTTAATCGCGAATTTCGAGTTCGAGCCTGCATATGCTGGGCAAGTGGCTTTGCCGACGGCTGCCGTGACAATGAGTGCGTAGACAAGTGCTGTATTAGGATCACCCACTGATAGTGGTTACAGAGCCAAAGGACAACATGCCTCTCCGCGTCCGGCGCGTCCAACGCAATTAGCGTCATGTACTGAGCGACACTGTGGCGCATGTGATTATCATGCTTACACTTCATTTAATATTGTCAAGATGCTATACATGTACCATTTGCAACTGAAATTATGTATAACGCTGTACTCCTTAATCACATCATGGTCGTATGGTGCATGGATGCCATTGCTTGAGAGTCAAATATCTGCCAAATTAAGAAGCTCTTTATTTGGTTCCGTTTGGATGATTTTGGTAGTCTGTCTCGACTCTTGACCTAAACGGGGTGACTCTTGACCCCTGAAAGTAACCATCCTTTCTTGTGCCACCCAGGTTCCAATCTTCGGTGTCCACGCAGCCGATGGTGCTTGCGAAACGGACAAAGACATGGGCTAACCCTGACTCTACCACTACGAACCATGAGAGCAACCATAACCACACTAGTAGAGTAGCAGAAGTCAAGAAGGAAATACACAAGTCTAAAGCGAGCAAGGTAAGAGCCCTTACATATTACGGGTTCGCACGTTCAAAACTTTGCATATCCAAAAGGCGCGTCCTTTCTATGCCACCGGGAAGTTATTGTTTCCGTTGGGCTTATTGAGTAAGTCGCTTTAGAACTCCATTCCTATATATATCTGGTTGACCTGTCTTTTAGTTGGGACTGCCCTTGCCATAGCCTTGATAGAGCCTAAAGATATTCACGACATTCACACGCACATGTCCGTTCTAATGGATCAATACAACGTTTACATGCCAGACCTTCCAGGATTTGACCTAACGCGAGTCGAAGCGGAGTGGTCGAAATTACGAAGTAACATTCCCGAAATATGGAAATTCAATAACGATGGTCGCGAATTTAAAGTGGGAGAGGCTATGAAAGCGCGAGGGCTCAGTGCTGAGCACCCGCTCATCCTTATTCCTGGTGTCATCTCAACCGTACGTCTTGGATCATGTAATATTCCACTCAATCGCCTTTACACCTCTGCTACCACAGGGCCTGGAGTCCTGGTCTACCTCTCCGGACTATAGGGCTTTCTTTCGTGAAAAATTGTGGGGCGGATTTAACATGATATCTCAAGTAACCTTCAACAAAGAAAAATGGATAGCGGCCATGATGCTGGACCCGGTCAGTGGGTTAGATCCGCCACATGTTAAAATCCGGGCCGCGGAAGGGATAGATGCAGCAAGCAGTTTCATTCAGGGTTATTGGATCTGGTAAAGTGACTAGATTTGAATCTACGACCCATCCTGACCTCGTCTATCAGGTCAAAAATAATTGAGAACCTTGCCGTCGTAAATTATGATACCAACAATCTATATTTAGCACCCTATGATTGGCGGCTCTCGTACTACAATCTTGAAGTCAGAGACGGATATTTTTCTAAACTGAAGACCACCATCGAAGGCTTCAAGTATGTCGTTCGTATTGTTGACTCTCCCTTGGGACTGACAGGCGACATGCGTTTGTTATTCAGACGACGTCAAGGCAAGAAAGTTGTCATTGCAGCGCACTCGATGGGATCGACGGTAAATTGCTCACAGTGAATCTCGTGGTGCTATGCAATTGACGAAACAAAAAAAAACAGGTCTTACTAGTATGTATTGACTTATCATAAGCGCCCCGACTGATGTCTCTTCTGCTATTCGTCAAGTACTTGTAAGCCTATTGGAATGCGCTATAATCACCTAATAATCAACCGCTCACCACTCGCCTAGTTTCAAATGGGTTGAATCACCACTTCATGGCGGTGGAGGTTCTAGTTGGGTTGAGGTATGCGATGCCCTGATTAGATGGAGTTCAATCTTACCACATACCATAGAACCACATCGAAGCTTACATCTCCATTGCCGGGACACATTTGGTAAGCCCGTCATTGACTCGCCTTTGATTGCGGTCATAGAACCTTCTCTGTAGGGAGTCGTATGTACTTTCTCGTGTTCATTATGCTGGGCGGTGCTCTTAACTTCTTCAGGCTAAGGCAATGTCTGCTTTTTTGTCGGGTGAAATGAAGGATACTGTTCAGATGAATCCAGCTGGTGCCTACGGCGAGTGGTATGCCGATTGATAGTTGTTGCCAGCTGAGTTTTGGGGTGCTTTTAGTTTTGGAGCGATTCTTTTCGCGCAAGGAACGTCAAGATCTCTTTCGGAGTTGGGCTGGGAGTGCCAGCATGTGGATAAAGGTATGATTGTATCGTTTTCTGGTGCGGCCAAGACTCAACGGCTCCAGGGGGGTAATGTAATATGGGGCAACGAAAGTCATGCACCTGACGATGTTCTGGGTACTGCCCATACTCACGGGGAGCTGATTGCTTTTAAACAAGCTCAGACTGTCGACGTTGCTGCAAACAATGCTACCACTCTCAGGATGACCTCAGAACAGGCAGGGACGTGGATCTTGGAGCAAACACCATCGACGTTTCAGGTAAGGACTTATACAAACGAGCAACGACTGAAAATGGAACTGGGCGTCTTATAGAAAATGCTTGCGTCAAATTATTCGTTTGGTCTTGAACGAGACGAAGCAGCTTTAGCAAGAAATGATCATGATCATACCAAATGGACCAATCCTCTTGAAGTTAGGTATGTCTGCTACGTATCAGTTTTTCCCTTCATCGTACCTATATATTCTGGGATAGATTGCCGAATGCACCATCAATGAAGATGTATTGTGTTTACGGGCATGGAAAGGAAACTGAGGTGAGCAAGAGCCTTTCATACTTTACAGACACTAATGACGTGTACAGCGCTCATATTGGTCCGTTATCAGATATTGTTCTAAACTTCTATTCACTAGCAACAATTCATTAGGTACACGAATGGAGGACACGAACGTGACGATATTACGACGGATGACGTTGAGCAAGTGTGTCATGATCGGTCCTCGAGCACTTGCGTGGATGGTCAAGTCATCTTAGACCTTCCACCTGCAAAACAAACTTGGATAGATTCGGCGTTTACCAATGACACAACAACACCAAAGGTACGTTTCCGAGCGTTTATGATCCAAGCACAAAACCTAAATAGATGGCGACAGGTCCGAAATGGCGTAAAGATGGGAGAGGGCGATGGCACCGTCAGTCTGCTTAGCCTGGGCGCCATGTGTGTCGAAGGCTGGAAACGACCTAGGTGGAATCCAGCAGGCATAAAGATCGTCACTGTTGAGGTGATCCTGGCGTGTTCAACGACCATTGTTGTTTCTGAATCTGACCACTTGTCATCCAGCTCCCTCATCGTCCTATATCGTCCATTCCACGTGGAGGGGCCAATACTAGCGACCATGTGGATATCCTAGGTTCAACTGGCCTCAACGAAATTATTCTGAAAGTTGCCACAGGTATTGGCCATGAGATCACCGATAACTATGTCTCAAATATCAGAGATTATGCACATCGAATAGAATGGGACTAACGATCTCAGCTGATTTTATCAGCCGCTGGGAACAGTAGTTGAACTTTCTCCGATGTTGCAGTGATATGGCTAGTATAATACGATACAAGCTCCGACAACATTTCGTCTCGGCAGAGATTGGGCCAAGTTTTCTCTTGGTTCTCGTTGAGCGCAGAATTTATAGTCCGACTGGTAAGGGAGTGTATAAAAGAACAGCTCTGATGGGAAAGAACAAGACAGACCTCTTATCAGCAGAGTTTGATTCTCTAACAAGTCGGCTACATTCTCGACCGAGGTTAGAAATCTTGGCAGTTTCTTCACGGGAAAGATCAGTCCAAAACAGGCGAGGAGATTCTGCGTAGTTTGCATTGAGAGTCGGGAAGTACTCGTTGAATCGAATCAGAAAGTTAACTAAGGGCTGGCTTCTTGTTGTCCATAAAAAATAAATATCCTTACAGAGTTCAGACTGGTATGCAATATTTCGGGGTATGGAAAAGACCACTTACAAGCGAGCAGCACGTCAAAATGAGCGTTATGTAAATATCTCGCATGGCGCCCGCCTGAGACACGAGCTGTTGAAGAAATTCCGCTGTTTCGTAATCCAGAGGGAGACAGTCTGTGTTGCTGTCCTCGTTATAATGGTTGTTCCAGATAGTCGCCAGATTTGCATGATCGAGAGTACGCTTGCGATAGAACTCGACAGTGGCGAGAAGATCGAGCAAGTCAGAAATATGACGCGTGTCAAGCTTCGGTTCGAATAAGGTGTAAATGGTTTTTACTACGTCCAGGAGAGGCGGCACTTGTTTGATAAACGGAGATTTGGGCGAAAGAACCTTGAGTTTGATGAATTCTAGTAATATGTAAGTTGAAGGATCCCTGGATGACAATCTGCCGCGTACGGTAAATCTTTTTGTGTTCCTCTCGTGAGCCTCTACCTTCGCTGTCAGTGGTGGCAATGAGGTTGCGCAATTCACGAAGAGGGTCCATGGCACACATGCCAAAGTTGTTGCCGAGTTGTCTATGTTGTTAGTCACATGACATGTCACATCCCTCCCAGCACAAGAGCCATAAGTGACTTGGGCGCCAATCGCCTAGAATCTACATCAGCAACTGCAGGCTACTGCGGTCTTGGACCGCAACGTCGAAGCAATCCATTCCCTGCCTGGAGCTATCAATTTGGCATCGAAGGCACCGTTAGGCCAGTTTGTAGGTGAGATAGGATGATTATGGTTTACGATGTCATGCTTAAGGAAAGGTTCCGTAGGCTAAAGACTGTTTGTAGAGTAAACTTGCACTTCACAGCCCTGTTTCATGTCTCGAGAAATCCCAAATATGTTGACGTCTCCATTGGGGCGCAACAACCTCCTTACTTGCGCTTGAAGTAATATTGATAGAATAATCCGTTCTCCCCGGTTTACGTGCCACACGACAACGCATAGACAACTCCGAGGCGGCTGGGCAAGGCCGCGACTTTTGAAGAGAGCTATTACAATCGTGCGAGGCTTTTGGTTTACTAGCGCCATCCGCGGACGACTGGACAAGGGCTTCTCGATCTAGAATGGAGGGTTTTGAAGGTCGGAGAGAAGACAATCTCGGGATCTTCGTGCAGCCACGCGACTCCACGTGGCGGGGAACTCTCGCCACGTTTTTCGGTGACTGTGAGCCGATCCACTTCCCGGCGCCCAAATAGGCAACATCCTTTCCTTAGCAGGACTAACTCTGACGACTCTCTATAAAGTCGCCATGTTTTCAAGACCAATCTCCAACCCTCATGTCTCCTCCCGCCAGCTCTCCTCCACAGGTACTTCTCTGCTGCTCTCCTGGTAGCAATTATCCTGCCTCACCCTCTCCAGCATACCCAGGTGCTTATTATCGGGGGAGGTCCCGCCGGCTCGTATGCTGCTTCTGCTCTTGCTCGCGAAGGTCTCAGTGTCACCATCTTTGAAGCCGACAAGTTTCCTCGGTATGGCGATTTTTTCACTCCAGATCTATATCGTTCATGCAATATAGCTATCACGTCGGCGAAAGTCTCCTCCCATCCGTGCGCCAATATTTCCGTTTCATCGGAGCAGAAGCCGCCCTGGAAAACCATGGTTTTGTGCCCAAGGTCAGTTCTGAGTCTCTTCTGATGCATTTCGATTATCTAACTTGGGGACTGTAGCCTGGCTCAGCCATCAAGTTCAACCAGTTCAAACGTGAAGGATGTTCGCAACCTCATTCCGTTAACGTCGTCCCTTTTTCTGACGACAATACAGACACAGATTTCATAGCTTTAGGATGCAATAACAACTCTTGGAATGTCGTATGTCTTCCTCTTCCTCCATAGCTCTCATATTCTGATTACTCATAGATACGGTCGGAATTTGACCAACTGCTCATGAACCATGCTCGTACATCCGGCGCATCTGTATATGAACTCACTAAAGCTACACATATCTCATTTTCATCCATGGATCCCACCAAACCCATCTCCGTCACGTGGAACCACACGCCGCCACCTTCACCGCCCTCACCCCCAGCCTCTCCCTCAGCGTTCAAGTCGTCATTCTTAGGCCGTAAACTATCTTCATCTGCCCAGCCTGTTAGAATGACAGGCACGACTACGTTCGACTACCTGATTGACGCCACAGGCCGCGCAGGTTTACTCTCCACCAAATATCTTAAAAACCGTCATTACAACGCTTCCCTTAAGAACATAGCTGTTTGGGCATACTGGGGAGGTACTGATCTATACGGTACGAGCACTTTTCGGCAAGGTGCTCCGTGGTTTGAAGCTCTTACAGGTCTGTATACACCTGTACATTTCCCCGCGTTTCTTTGACGGTGCTCTTTTTAGACGAATCCGGATGGGCGTGGTTCATACCACTCCACGACGGCACCACTTCGATCGGGGTAGTCGTTGACCAAAGATCTTTTGACGGCAAGCTCAAGCAAGCTCTCCCTTCTTCACCTTTCACCCATCCCAGTACATCTAATCCTACCAGCTCTACATTCGTCACTCGCTACTTTTCAACTCTTTCCTTGGCTCCAGGAGTCGTAAGGCTTATCACGTCGAATGGATATCTAATCGAAGGCAGTGTCAGGAGCGCAACTGACTTTAGTTATTCTGCAGCTTCTTATGGAGGTAGCAACTACAGAATTGTTGGTGACGCTGGCGGTGCGTTGTTCCTTTTTTAGTGCTATGAATTAACTATTGACAATACTTTGAACTATAGCTTTCATCGATCCGTTCTTTTCCAGCGGAATTCATCTCGCACTTACCTCTGCACTCTCGGCCGCTGCCACCATCTGTGCCTCTATTCGCGGCCACTGCTCCGAGCTGGATGCTGCTGACTGGCATACACGACGTGTATCCACGAGCTATACGAGGTACATGCCATGATGATCGTTCTATAACGAAGTCCTCAAGTTTTTGAAAGATTCCAAATCGTCGTTCTGAGTGCATATAAACAAATTCGTGCCCAAAACACGGATGTCTTGTGCGATGTTGATGAAGACAATTATGATCGAGCCTTCGCATTCCTTCGTCCAGGTGAGTTGACATTGCATAAACTATGGAGACGCGGTTTTGATGGACTTTAGTTATACAAGGAGCTTCTGACATGGGTAAACGGCTTTCTGAGACTGAATTACAAAAATCTCTTGATTTCTGTGTCAATCTATTCAATCCTACGTCTCCTGAACAGCACGTTCGCCTCAGTAAATCGCTTTCGTTAGGACAAGATTTTCTCGATGTCACTGGACCTCTCATACATCCAGCATTACTCGAGGATGCTCTGCGGATCGGCGTCTATAACTCGAGTTCGAGCACGGAGAGCGATTCAGACAGCGAGCAGACCTCCTCGGACACGGAGGGAGCTTTAGAAACGAAGATGATCCTCGACAAGATTAACGCGCGTAGGATTGTTCATGCAGAGTTTTCAGCGAACAACATGGAATCCGAGCCCCTGTGTGGCTATGTCATACGGCTGGAGAGAGGAGCGTTGGGGCTATCTAGAGCCGGTCAGGGCAAATGATCCACTTCCCCAAGTCCCGATATTGTATTCCTTCACCTTCAGACATTCTTTCTCGACATATCAGCCATGACATAGAGTGGGATGTAATTGATGTCTGATTTATCGAATATGCACGCTCTTGTGATCAGGACTCGGATAGCTATGGGACTTTTTGGAGGCTAGTCTGGTTTCTTGAATTGATACCACATAACAACTTCTGTAGCCTTGACGCTCCTTTAGAATTTTCTTGCAATTACTGTATGTATGCCTTTCAACTCTTCCACACCCTTGCTAAGACCACGACTGTAAGGTAGATCGATTGTCATCTGTTTATAAGGTCGGCTATCCGGTAAGGCTTCAATTGACAAATCAACTTGTCACGAAATCGGAACGTCCCGGGCCGGAAATCATTTTACTGGAGGCTTAAAAGTGCCCCTAAACCTTTCATTCTGGGTGAAATACCCAGCCCAAATGCCCGACAACGTCACACAGAGCTTCACCTTGAACAACGATGTCAAAATTCCTGCCGTTGGCCTTGGGTGAGCTTGGTTCCAATTATTAATTGCGTGCGCCACCAATCATGTAACATCTCGATGCAGATGTTGGATGGGAGCAGTTGGAGGGGGGGCGCGTGTTTATGATATGTGTATGAAGGCTCTCAAAGTCAGTCGAATAGTATATAAGGAATGAATTTGCTGATCGTAAAACTTTCTACAGAATGGATATCGTCATTTTGATACAGTGCGTTTCTTTTCCATAGTCAACTGGAAGCACTTGAGCCTTGATGCAAATGACTTTGCGTGTGGAACAGGCTTCAAAATACGGTGCGTCACAACGAATTTGCTTAACTTCGATGATTTTGACATAGATGGTCAGGAAACGAAGAGCAAGTTGGTGCTGCTATCCGGGCATCTGGCGTTCCTAGAAATGAGATATTCCTTACCACCAAACTCCCGTGAGTCACCATTAGCATAGGCTCTGGGCAAACCTCTATTGACGTCTGTTGCGCCTGTCGCTAAGGGATGACTGGACGGACGTTCGCGAATCATTCGACACGTCTCTCAAGGAACTTGGCGTCGATTATATCGATCTTTATCTTATCCACTGGCCACAGCATGCTGTTAAGAATGGTAATGTTCTTAGAAAGCCTTTTGATGATTATTGACATCGATCTGAGCAGAAGACGGCTCTCGGCGCGTTTTAAAGCCTGGAGAGCAGCCTGGCTTTATACAAGCCTGGAAAGAGATGGAGAAGCTCTTGGAAACCGGTCTGTTTTACCCTTTCCTGAACAACTATCATAGTTTTGATCCAAGGGGTGAACAGGAAGAGTCAAGAGCATTGGCGTGTCCAACTTTTCAGTAATGACCCTCAACGAGCTCTTGCAACACAGTACCGTCCTTCCAGCGACGAATCAAGTAGAAATGCACCCCTGTCTTCCTCAGCACGAGCTCAAACAGTTTTGCGATGAGAAAGGGATTTTGCTCACGGCATATTCACCACTGGGTCAGTCACTTCCATATCTGGCAACGTTTCAGTGGCTTATGATGTGCTTAATGTAGGACGGTCTACAACTTTCTTTACTGAACCGACTATCAAAGCAATCGCGGAGAGGAGCAATGTAACTGCAGCACAGGTTACTCTCAGTTGGGCAGTGCAACGTGGTACAATCGTTGTTCCCAAAAGTGAAGATGAAGGTAGAATGGTTGCCAATCTGAAGGTCAGCCCTAGCCACAGTTCTCTTATACTCACACGTTGTTCAAGTTTATCGCTAGGTTGTGCAGCTATCCGAGAGTGACATGAAGGCAATCGACGCAATCCACACTCGTCCAGGAATGCACAAATCCCTGCTTGCGAACGATCATCGTTGATTCAAGCGATTCTGAGGTATTGGGGGATTCAAAAAAAATTGCTCACGGGTGGTCCGTGCCCATGATTCATTACAACTGATGTGAGTAACACTCTGTGGTAATTGGGGAACAGTCAAATGCAATTCATCAGTGGGTTATTCTCTCTGGCGGGGGGGAAGATGGCGAGGGTGATGTAAACGGTGGCAAACTATCAGCGGAAGCGATAAAGTGGACTGCAGATTCGCGACGGTGATAGACCTGGGGTTCTTCAAGAAAAGGTTCGGTCGCCTGGATAGCAGAGGCCTCAGGTTGACCTATGTGCCTAGGTCGAGTAACAAGAGGAATGCGGCTGGAAGAACCAAATTCATAGTACTTCTCAAGTAGTTGGTGCGTGGAAGTCAACAGGCGCTCACGTCCGCCTCGACTAAAGCTTACATGTGAAGACAGTGAGGGGCTAGTTTCAGCTCCAACTGGCTGGCCCTCTATAGTGTAAGGGAAAATCCGTCCAAACAAACTATCTGTCTCCACGGTTGCCATCGAGTTCGGCATCGCCAAACCGCTGGTATTCCTGTGTGAAAAGAGTCGAGAGTCCCACAGCTGGCGAGTTACACTGGGATCACTGAAGACAGGAGGAGGGGCTAGAATATCGTGATTCGACAATCCTTCATTGTGAGATGATGGCGTATCGTCAACACCAAGGAACTGATCGTCATCACTTTTGATCCTTCGTAAGCGGGTCTGGGAGCGCTTCAAGCTTTGTTCTTGCTCGCCTTCTGATCTATATTCCGAAAATCGACTGTAAATCCGATGCCACCAGGACGGTTGTCGACTACTTTTTCCTCGAGGAAAATCTGAAAAGCGAGGAAATGAAGGGATTGAAAGGAAGGATATAAGACAGCAACTCACCGCCGGTTAAACCTCGTTTTTCCAATTCCTTTTCGATCTGTACCCCTAGGCTGTCGCTTCTCTCCCTCCTACTGTAATGC
The DNA here is from genome assembly GCA_018855915.1 of Tephrocybe sp. NHM501043. Taxonomy (NCBI): domain Eukaryota; kingdom Fungi; phylum Basidiomycota; class Agaricomycetes; order Agaricales; family Lyophyllaceae; genus Tephrocybe; species Tephrocybe sp. NHM501043. The sequence goes on from JABCKO010000001.1 coordinate 123,363, forward strand.
AGCCCATAGGCATAATCGTCACCAAGGCCTAGCCATTGTTTTTCTCCCTCAATATCGACGTCTACATGTTCTTCAATTTTTATTTCCACCTGAGGTAACGTCGCTACGGGGTCCTGGCCCATCTTGTCACTGTCCTCAAGAAGTCCTTTGGCTTGGGGTGCTCTTGTGCGACCAAACGCCCCCTCGTAATGATAAATTCTCTGAGCTCCAACATCACGCGACGGTTCTTTGCCACAGATCTTGTCCCACATGTAGATCCAACCGAGCCATATCTCGCGGAAAGTCTCACGGAAATCCATGGCATGGCACAATGAACGTAGCCGTGGAGTTCTCTGAGCTTCCACCCTGTCAGGAGACTGGGCAGGCAGATAAGGTTTATATGAAAAGGCGCGGATATGAAGAAACGCAAAAAGTCTAGTAGGAAGAGGATTTAGAGTGTGACACAACCACTATGAGAGAGCACAAACGTCATTTCTACAGTCTCCAGTATTGTGCCGATACCTATGTTGATATCCGCTGCCGTCATGTACTTGGTCTAGTCGAAGCTCAAGGAATTATATCGATCGAATGTTGACCACGCACATCATTTACCACATCGAACATGCTGAGAACGGACAGAAAGGTAGCTTGCCAGAAAGTAAGAAACACTGAGAATGGATTTCCAAATGAAGGCAATTCGAAGAATTCAAGTAACTCACCGACAGCTTTGATGGCAAAAAGTTTTAGTAATGGGCGACGAGGGGCCAGGTTCCGAGAGATTGGCACATATAGCTGAATCAAGCAATACATGGCAATCGTCACGGAGAGTGAAACGATAATCACTATCTGAGCGACGCGACTCGATTGAGTTTATTGCTTCCAAGGGTGACAGGAGCTCACATAAATATGGCCCCAGCCAGGCCACCACGACTCTTCACAGTATAATCCCGTGTAGTCTAAGATGACTGCAGTAAGCGTTGTTCTGTATGATATCCAAACACTCGTCATGAATATATATATATTCATATAAGTTCAAAGGCCACTTACGTAGGACGTATCACACAATATTGCAAAACGCCCCATTTGGTGAGCTGGAGGAAGTATAAACCATCCTGTACAGCCTGTGAGCTGGTGCGCTAACAGAATGCACGACGACTGACCCGGGGTTTCCATTTGATGGACGCCAAAGGGAAGACCCATTTTTTGACCTCATCGCCGTTCCTCTTAGCCTTGCGATCAGCTTCGCGCGACAGACCAACCTTGAGGAAAACAGCCTTCTGTTCCTCAGGGTCAGGGGAGATGTACATCAGTAGCAGGTAAAAGAAAGCCGTCAACACAGTCGATTCGTAGGCATCCCGGACAAGTATAAGCACTGTAGAATGGTTCTAATCTGGCAGATGAGGATAATATCTAGCCAACAATTGGCGCGACCCACCCAGAACAGAAACGATGCAAAACTGACGATAGCATAGATGGGGACCATAAAGAGAATTCGAACGATGTCTGTAAAAGTTAGAGGCTCTCCGGTCCCTGAGCCATCGATCGTACACACATCTTTGTTCCCGTTTCTAAGAAAAGACGTCAGAAGTGCACTAGTGCACAAGATAAGGATGATGGGCTACGTTGGTGTAAAACTGGAGATGCTTGTTGACTAGCCAGAAAGACACCATTGTCGCGAGCAAAGCAAAGAACCCGGAAATCATCCAGCCGATCTGCATTTGAGATGGTCAGAATGTCCTAGAGCGACAAATCAATGATGCAGCAGCTACATGATACGCTATAGGCAGCAAATTAACGACAAAGAGCCATATATATATTGTCGACGCCTTCTGTGCTGACCTTGTAAAACGAGGTTCCCATCCTGAACTAATGGGGGACCATCTTGTGCTCTTTCCTTGTGACAAGTCGAGTTGGAGGACATTCAAAAGCTCGAGATTCTGCTTAGGCTTTCTCGATGTGCATGAAGCCGTAAGATTCCTTTGTGGAACTAGAGATCGTAACGAATATAGATGGAACACCAGAGTTTCTTGCACTTGATTCACAGCTACGCCGATGGCGGCAGGGACAGTGAAGTGGCCGCGAATGGAAAGTTGTCCGGGCCTGTCTCTGGTGTCAGTCATTCGACTGATTGACTCGGACTCCCATCACAACTGTAACATGATGTAGTGGCCACGGGCCTCTCTTTTCCTACAAACCTCTGCACCCAGGCTTACTGATCCCAGTGTTTATGAGAGCGATATCACTTCCGCTCCATCACGTGGCTCTACGGTCAACTGCTCTCTGATGATGAGTTGGATGATTGGCCCCAACCTATTTATATTGCAACAACTTGACCCTTTCCCAACCTTCTAAGTACCACCGTTCAGTTTCCTGGGCTGACAGGTACGCCTTCATTTGCAAAAATCTCTATAGGAAAAGTTTGTGTTGCCCGTAACTCACCCGAAAACAACTTTCTGCAGTATCGACACAGATGTGTACTCACGAGTCTAACATTACCACATGTCGCATTGTGTAGCTATTTATACACAATAACTCTCTTTGAGTCTGGTTCAACTAACGACGAGAAGGAAGGAGAAACCTTGTTATTCAAGATTGCAATTCGATGGCTCATACTTATGCGCCTGTGATGGCCTTACTGGCAGTATTATGCTCAGTGCAAGTGCGACTACGAACCAATGGACGTCTTCAGTCTTCAGCCCCTTTCAACTTGAATCTGACTTGCCCATGCGGTCCTTGGTGCTCCACGCCTGCCGATAACATGTCCTCACGCTTTGCTTCTATTGTGACATGGTAAAATGACTATATAAGAGGCGGTTTCTCCATGATGTTATTGAAATTGCTCAGCAGATCTTATCCAGTGCCATGCCACTCAGAAGTTACTTTACTTCGCTCCTTGGGCTCTTTGTAGCTTTTCAGGGCGTCTCCGCCTCCGGAAGCGCCATGCAAGGAATGGATGATGCCATCCTCATCCAACAGGAACAGATCCAGAGAATGCATGATTTTCTTGGGCCAATCTCGAATGCTAAGGAGCCCGAGCCACCCGCAAGCATTACCTTCAAGAATCCTGCTGCCAAGAAATTCTTCGTTGAGGGGACGAAAATCCCTGAAGGCAAGTCGAACCATCTCAGTCCTCACCAGCTGGTCATTGAGCTATTTTATAGTTGACTTTGATGCTGGACCGTCGTATGCTGGGCTGATGCCTATATCCGGGAATAAAGACGAGACGAGGAAGCTCTTCTTCTGGTAATTTGGGAGCTTTCTCGTGTGAAACGATCTCTGAGATGTCGATAGGTTCTGGCCGACGAACAATGCATCCAATACCAAAGATCTCACGTTCTGGACCAATGGTATGATTTGCTCCCGTTCAATTCGATCCCCTCGGGAACTGATGGTTATTTTTGTTCTTCAGGCGGCCCGGGTTGCTCATCGCTCGAAGGTTTTCTACAAGAAAATGGTCCTATTTGTAGGTTCAGTTGATCTGGGCGTGATTTTCCTTTACCTGACCATCTTCAAAGCCTGGTCATGGGGTCAAGCGAAGCCCACTGCGTGAGTTTTCAAGCAATACTGTCTGGCCCCTTGAACTGACGTATTAAAGTAACCCATGGTCTTGGACGAATCTCTCTCATGTCCTTTGGGTAGAACAGCCGGTCGGGGTACGTGCTTTGGAGGATGATACTATTCTGCAATTGATCTGTCAAACAGACTGGATTTAGCCAAGGCGCCCCGAATATTACCAATGACGATGAATTGGCAGCTCAATTGACCGGATTCCTAGGACAGTTTTTGGAGGTTTTCAGCGAGCTCAAAGGCAATAATCTCTATCTGACGGGAGAAAGTGTGAGTGAGACACGCTTTTAGATTATTTGATCGACAACTAACGCTAAAGCCAGTATGCCGGATTCTGTAAGAAAATCTATCAATTTCCTACCACGTCAGATCATAGAACTTAAATGACCTTTGTCAGATGTTCCTTACATCGCTAATTGGATTTATGAACATCCTGGGCTAGAACTCAGCTTAAAGGGCATCTGGATTGCAGATCCGTCCCTTTCTTATGGAGTTGTTCAACAAGAAATTCCAGCACTTCGCTTCGCCCAGGTAGGTAACATATTTATCCTTGGCGGTTTTCTGCTTAAATAGACTATACACAGGCCAACAAGAACCTTTTCGCGTTTAACAGCACATTCTGGGAAACGCTTCAGACAATATCTGACGAATGTGGCTACACAGATTATCTTGATAAGTTTGTGACGTATCCACCGAAAGGGCAGCTTCCATTTCCGGTGGCGACAAATGGCACGTTCTCGGTAACCCCCGCTTGCCGGATGCATAGTCCGATACAACGCGCTATTGGCTTGTATGATCACCTTGCCTTTTTTGCCAGTGTTGTTCTTACTCGTTCAACGTAGGCTTAACCCAGTCTTTGACGTTTATCGGTGTGTATTTAAAGCAAAACCGACATTTGAACTTTCGTCTGATCCACGATATCAGCGTTTCGGACACCTGGCCTAACCTATGTAAGCAAGGGGCTTATACTTTACTAAAACGAAACTCATCTGAGATGTCAGGGAGTGTCCTTGGCTTCCCGCGTTCCACTCAGGAGTTCATCTATTTCAACAGGTTTGTGGTGAAAATAAAACAAATCAGTTATCACAGGTTCTTACTGTCTGCTCTCACGGTTTAGGACTGATGTGAGTTGCCGTATCGGATGACTCTTTGCATGAAGGGATGAGCTTCCTGCTTAGGTACAAAATGCTATACATGCCCCTCACATAACATGGAGCGCCTGCGCAGATGGTGTCTATATTAATGCAACCACAGGCCGTCGGGGCAGTGACCAATCGATCCCTTCCACACTGAGCGTCCTTCCAAATGTTATAGAAAAATCTCTGCGGACGGTCATTGTTCATGGGCTGGCAGTACGTATCTGACTGTGTCTTGTTTCAACTAACTGCAAAATGATGTTACAGGACTTCATTCTTGTCGCCGAAGGGACTCGCATCGCAATCCAGTAAGCAGTCTGGTTTACGGATCACCACAGGTTTAGGTCAATGCATGTACCTACCTAGGAACATGACCTGGGGTGGAGCACAGGGATTCCAAACACCAATTGAATCAGAGAATTTCCTAGTGAAGGATATGGGAGTATACGGAAACATGCACACCGAACGCGGCCTCACATGTGAGTGATTTATTTGAAACACTGAGATATTCTACGTCCTGATCATGCCCCTCAAAGACGTAGAGTTCTACTTCAGTGGGCATATGACGCCTCGTAAGTGTTGTCGACTTTTCCTCATTCAAACTATTAGTAACATTTGCACAGAATTTGTCCCTTGGGCAGCGTTCAATACGATTTCTTATCTTCTGGGACATCAATATTCCCCTTCCTCTTGAGCCCTGAGTACTGTGTTATAGTTAGTTCTCATGGATCGAATATTACTGTCTATTGTTGTACATGCAATAAAAGTCTATTTGATGATCGATTACGTTATAATCTAATCGACTCATCTGGGCAATGTGCAACCCATTTTAGGCTCAGGCTCTGCTCATTACCTGACTCTTGCCCGGCTCGTATATATACCTCATCCTACATCCCATCTATTCCTCCCAAAAACTCTACGATGTCCGCTCCTCCTCTTCCCCCGGCATTGGCTGGCCAGCTCGACGTTTTGATGATCGACAATTTTGACTCATTCACCTGGAATCTCTACCAGCAGATATCTCTCCTCGGTGCCAACGTCACAGTCATTAGAAATGATGCCATTTCCCCCGAATACTTCCCTCAATTGAAGATAAATTCCCTAATAATATCACCAGGGCCAGGCCATCCACGAACAGACTCTGGGATATCTAAGGCAGCAATCGATTATTTTCAGGGCAAGGTTCCTGTTCTCGGAGTCTGCATGGGGCTAGAATGCCTTGTGGACCTCTATGGTGGAGATATCGGGTGAGCATGGTCTTTTTCTACCAACCCGTCTAAAATCCATGTTTGATCTACGAATAACTTACTAATCGCTTCTTTAGCTATGCAGGGGAGATCATGCACGGAAAAGTCAGTCGCATCCGCCATGACAACAGGGGATGCTTCAAAGACATCCCTCAGGGGATAGAATCCACGCGTTACCATTCATTGAGTGCGTCTCAAGCTACGTTGCCTTCAGACCTTGCGATCACATCCATTTCCGAGGATTCCGGGGTCATCATGGGTGTTCGCCATCGCAGATATACATTGGAGGCCGTTCAATATCACCCAGAGAGTATTCTCAGCGATGGCGGAGATGCTTTGATGAGCAACTTTCTCTCCTTGCGAGGTGGATTGTGGGAGGAGAATCCCCACTCTGGCGTTCTCGACAGCTCCCTCCCGCCTTTCCCTATTGAAGCTCTTTCGAAAGACATTGCTTCTAATACGAGCGCTACGGTCAAAATACCTACCATATTGGAAAGGATCTACGCACAGCGCCTTAAAGATGTTGCGCTGGCACAGTCTACACCTGGGACAACGTTCGCCGATCTAGAAACCCTTCTTCATTTGAACATAACACCGTCTCTTATTCCGTTCGTATCACGCATCAAGCAGACCATACCCAACACGCCAGCGCTCTTCGCTGAGATTAAACGTGCATCTCCCTCGAAAGGCCCGATTTCTCTCACTACATCTCCTGCCGCACAAGCTTTAACTTATGCGCTTGCTGGCGCACAAACCATATCTGTCCTAACCGAACCCAAGTGGTTCAAAGGGTCCCTACAAGACATGCTCCATGCTCGAATGAGTGTGGCCCATCTTCCAAATAGACCAGCCATCCTTCGAAAGGACTTCATTCTTAGTCGATATCAGGTGCTGGAAGCACGTATCTGGGGTGCTGATACCGTCTTGCTCATCGTGAGCATGCTTCCCGAGTCTCTCCTCAAGGACCTGTACAACTACAGCCTGGAATTAGGTATGGAGCCATTGGTCGAAGTCAACAACGCAAAGGAGATGGAAATTGCTCTTTCCCTTCCCGCCAAAGTCGTCGGCGTGAACAACAGGAATCTGCATGATTTCGAGGTCGATATGGGGACTACCAGTCGCCTCAGTGATATGGTCAGGGAGAAAGACGTGATCCTCTGTGCCTTGAGTGGAATCTCTGCACCAGAAGATATTCAACGATACTCCTCGGATGGTGTCAAAGCTGTCCTCATCGGCGAAAGCCTTATGCGTGCGGAAGATCCTGCTTCGTTCATCCGCCACCTTTTGTCGCTACCAGATCCAAAATCTTCGTCACCCCTCTGGCAGACCATATCTCCTTTGGTAAAGATTTGCGGTATTCGGTCCAAAGAAGAAGCCCTTGCAGTCACGGACGCAGGGGCTGATATGCTTGGCCTCATGTTTGTAGAGACCGCGAAAAGCTACATCTCCCTGGAAACTGCCAAAGAAATCTCAGCGGCGATCCGGAATCTGCGTTATTCGTCTTCATCGCCTTCATCGTTACCTGATGTTGGAAACAACTCTTGGTTTGGTGCACATGCATCACGCCTCTCCGCTTCTACCTCTCGTCCCATCCTCGTCGGCGTATTTCAAAATGCGCCCCTTTCTGAAATCCTTCATGCCGTCTCTTATGCCCAGCTCGATATGGTTCAGTTGCATGGGTCTGAACCTACCGATTTGGCCCATCACATTCCTGTCCCCGTCATCCGTGTATTCCATATCGGTGATGGAAGCGGTGCGGATGGTATCACAAGGGCCGGTGCACATCAATTTGTACTGCTGGACAGTCTACGAAAGGACGGCAGTAACGTCAGTGGGGGTTCAGGGAAAGTTGTCGACTGGGATTTCGCAAGAGCTATCGTCGATGCCGGCGAATCTGTGAAGAGGGCCCTCTGTTACCAATCCAATCAGTCTATCCCATCGAAGGGTGATCGTGAGGCGGAGGAGGACGCGCCAGCTACCATATCTGTTGCGCGCACAGGTCTCTCCGCTACCCCTCTTCCAATCATTCTTGCTGGTGGGCTGACGGCCGCCAATGTCGCATCTGCGATCAAAACGGTTCGCCCGTGGGCTGTGGACGTGAGCAGTGGAGTAGAGACCGAAGATCGCAAGAGCAAGGACCTTGAAAAAGTTCGGGCATTCATCAAAGAAGCCAAGGGCACAGGCGCAACTCAATGTTGAGCTAATTAAGTTCGCACTGGGCAGCCTCTTTCCATGTCATTGTATCATTTTCTCAAAACTCCAAACGAAGAGTTAATTTCAAGTCAAGAGTTCCACAATGGATCAAAGAAGTACTAAATCACGATAGCATATTCCTACATACATATCCAGCTTGTATATGACTGCTTTGGGTCAGCTTCTCACACAGCGTGACGATTGTCTACGCTCTAACGCCACCAAGATGGGTCCCAGCCAACTCACGCTCGAGTTCTTCACTAGGGTCGTCCATGACAGGGCTGACAGGGCGAGCACCAGGCGCTGTGAATGACGAAGTCGCTCCATGCATAGGCCCATGCTCCTGGACAGGTGAGCTGATGATCTCGTCTCGCGATGGGATCGGTAAACTGCATAGATCATGAGGGAACTGGTGGCGAGTTGACTTAACGTAGAGACAAACCTGTCTTGACGGCGTATCTGTCCAGACGCTCTTGCCTGTGCGCGCACCTCAGCGCGGAATGAGTTGACTTCGTCAACTATGAGCTTCTTCATACCATCGATACTGTCCTCCTCTTCAAAGCCGAAATCGAATTTCTTGGTGCAAGGATTATTCAAAGAGATGCTGAAAGACGGTTTGATAATGACATACAGTTTCACAGATCGGCTCATCGGCTGGGTCATGCCACACTTGGAAGTAGGGGTGATTCAAAGCCTGCTCACAGCTTATCCTCTTTGCCGGGTCGAAACACAACATTTGTGACAGAAGGTCCGTGGCAAGAGGATTTGCGTAAGGGAATAAGGTCGAAAATGATACCTTGGGTTTAATTGGAAGCGACCGAATGTAATCTTGTGCCTATAGAAAATATCCAATGAGGAAGACCCTTGCAAATATACTGTAGACATACGCGAGGAGAGCCAACGCGTCGCAAAGTATCTTCAGATGGGGTTCCGAGATAGTGCAGCACTTGGTTGAGTTGGTCAACATAGCTAGATATATATTTGATGAATAGAGATAGTCAGGAAATGGTCAAATGACTTACTCTCGGCCTTTAAAAATCGGCTTTCCTCCGAGTAATTCTGCCAAGATGCAACCGACTGACCACACATCAATAGCTGTTGTCTAAAGACATGCATCAGGACGTGGACCTTCTCGAATGCGCGGATTATACTTACATAGTTACCAAAACTCAACATGATTTCGGGTGCCCTATACCATCGTGTAGCAACGTACTCGGTCATGAAGCCCTGATTCCCAGCTGCACGAGATGTTCCACCACCAGGGGTGTAACCTCTGGCCAGCCCGAAGTCACAGATCTTGAGATCGCAGTCGGCATTCACAAGAAGATTGCCTGGCTTGAGATCGCGGTGAAGAACGTTGGCAGAATGGATGTACTTCAACCCACAGAGGGTTTGATATAAGAAAGATTGGAAGTGAGCGTCAGTAAGGGGTTGTCTCGAGCGGATCTATAATGCGGACGCGTTAAATAGATTGAGTGGTCGAACAGATACACCAAGACCCACGATCGCGTGTAGATCTGCCTCCATTAGTTCCTCCTAAAAACCGGATGAGTCATAGATGCTGATCTCAACCTCGAAATGATTGCGTCTTACATAGAGATAAACTTCATCGAAGTTCCCATTCGGTTGAATAACAATGTCCATGTCGTACAAACATGTAATCTAGTAGCAGTCAGAAGCATGTCGGGTCAGACATTAAGTATGAGACTCACATTCTTATGTCCACGAAAGTGATGCAAGAGCCTGATCAACCGAGGTCAGCATCGTCTAACAATACTTGTACCTACGCACCTTATTTCGCGCAGACATCTCTTGGTAAGGATGCGCTATAAGTGCACCGATTAGACAAATACACAAAGATATGAGATATTTATCGACCTTGGTGTTGATGTTGGTGATCTTTTTAATCGCGCAACCTTCGCCCGATCTACGATGAGTGGCGGCTACAACGCAACCATACGCTCCTTGGCCGAGTTCCTTCACGAATTGGTATTCTGAGTCAACAACGAAGGTAGAGTTGAGAGCGGTAAAGCTGTGCCGTTGCATGGTTGTATAGGAGGATGGCTAGTCTGGAGATGAAGGGCAACGTAGAAGGGGCATATCATATCAACTCAATGCAGACGCGTATCAATCATTTTACAAAGACCGGTAAACAACGCGGTATGATGGAAACCGCACAGCCATGCCGACTTGATGTTGCTGTGATCCAACTGCGATCCAACTGCGGTCCTACCAAGGAATTTACAGCATGTTAAAGTCGTTTGCGGTGCACTGCTTTACATGTGGCGACACCACATAGTATAAAGTCCCTAATCGGTTTTCAACAACCACCATTACTTACAAGCTCTTCGAAATGGGTGCCAAATTCCTTTGCTGTCTTCCCCTGCGTCTTGGCGTTTTGGTGATCGCTTTCATTCAATTCATCATCACAGGCGGTGCTGCAGGCCTGGTATGGTGGTTATTTGCAGCGAGTAGCGGTGTATTATATAAATTCTCCGTAAACGTCGTAAAATTGACCTAAACCGCATCTTAGAATCTGAGCTCACGGAAAAGCTCAAGGCGAGCATAATCGTGATCGGAGCTGTGTATACAGCGAGCGCGCTCATATGTTTGGTTGGGTGAGTTCTTCCTCCCTTAGTTCAAATGCACAGTGCACTGATGTCAGACTAGGTTCATAGGGGCTCTGGCGAAGAAATTGGGAGCTATCAGGACATACCTCTTCGTGCTCTACATCACCTTGGTCATCCAGATTGCAGTCACAGTCTACTGCCTCATTACCTACTATCACCTGAGGAATGAGTCCCAGTCTGACGCGGATTGCACTGTCACAGATCAAGGAACCACTGTCAATCTGTGCGAAACGTATTCAAAGATACCCCAGGCTGTCGTCCTTGTCACGACTATAGTACCAATCCTCATTCAGATGTGTGAGTACATTCAGGCACAATTTCTAAACTCTGGTTTGACTAGGTGCTCTTAAGATGCATGTTACATCGTCTCGGCATATAAGAACCGACTTCTTAACCAAAAGTACAAGCACACTGATACAGGCGTAGCCATGAATTCCTCCATCAATCCCATCTATACGTCAGTGCCCGCCACAGAGCATGGCTTCCCTGTAACACAGACAAACGCACCATACGTCTATGGGAGTGGTCCTCATGCATTTGGAAACATGGGTGGAGCTCATCATGCTTAATGGAGGAATTTGAGACATGCAGCTACGAATTCTGACGGACAGATACGGTATACCCTGGACATCGTAATAATGTTGTAATTAATTGAAGACTCATACCTTAAATCTTCTGGGTGTGTTATACGATACAGCAATGGATTCACTTGTAACAAGAGCCATTCCCTCGTTCGGGGGCAGTCTATGCACCTCTCTTAAAGCCGTTGTGTATGTGATTTCATAGGATGGAAATTGGGAGCCCATAGGGAGACGTAAAGCTGTCGACTTCACAGACGGCGTTCACTTGTTACTAATTTCAATTGAAAGTGACTCAAACCTTGAAAAAATATGGATCTGCTAGAAAGAATAATATATATTCTCCTCATACCCACATACATCTGTGAGAGAAGGTGGAGGCGAGACTTTTGTATAGACAAGTCTGGTGTAAAGTGCGAGAAAATAGATATATTTGGTCGCCCAAGCTCTTTCGCATGGACGCTGAGAGGGAGGCCGAACTCATGCCGGCATGGGCGAAATGTGGATACATGAAATACGTACTTAATAAAAATGGGAAAGAAAAGAAAAACAAAAGGAAGAGGGGTAAGTCTGGGGAGTATGAGGGGTGTGAGAAAAAGAAAGCTCAGTCTGAAGACTGAAGAGCTCTATGTGAGTTATGAGGGAAAGCAGGGAATGGGAGAGGGAGTCCGAGCCATATATGTATCTACCAAGTCAGAGCGTTCAAAGGGAATCTGCTGGCCAAAGCCTTTGTTTAGAAGACAAAGCGCGACGCGAGGCAACAGGCCAAGCACATCTGTGTCTGAGGCCTGACAGGTGTTCTCAACAAATTGTCAACGAAGTTGCTGTGAGACTCAATATATGCCTGGCTCCCGTTGAGGGAAGAGAAAGAGATGTGGGGAGAGAAGGTGGAGGCGAGACTTTTGTATAGACAAGTCTGGTGTAAAGTGCGAGAAAATAGATATATTTGGTCGCCCAAGCTCTTTCGCATGGACGCTGAGAGGGAGGCCGAACTCATGCCGGCATGGGCGAAATGTGGATACATGAAATACGTACTTAATAAAAATGGGAAAGAAAAGAAAAACAAAAGGAAGAGGGGTAAGTCTGGGGAGTATGAGGGGTGTGAGAAAAAGAAAGCTCAGTCTGAAGACTGAAGAGCTCTATGTGAGTTATGAGGGAAAGCAGGGAATGGGAGAGGGAGTCCGAGCCATATATGTATCTACCAAGTCAGAGCGTTCAAAGGGAATCTGCTGGCCAAAGCCTTTGTTTAGAAGACAAAGCGCGACGCGAGGCAACAGGCCAAGTCGATCATAAGTGCTTTTGATCGGTTCAGTCAACTTGGATTCTTGGATGACTGGGACTGTTGGAGAAATTGAACCTCTGTGTAGCTTTCGCCTGCCGTAGTTAGAACAAGATGATTTACCTAACGGCTTCAAGGATCCTCAAAAATCTGGCATTATCTCGATGACAGTCGATTTCATGATACTGTCACATTGCGCTGTCAAAGAAGACTCTGTTGAGGCCCATAGGCATCGTTATGTCGGTTTCTTCGGGGGATTTTGCAACCAACAGCCATAATTCCGGAGGTAGTGTTTGATAATCGTTGGGAGTTTGTGACGAAAAGCGTGTTCCATGAGCAACAAGGCGATGCCGCGAGGCAACAGGAGGCGCGTCGACATTCATTTTATGTGCTGTGAAAGGCCGTACACCTTAGGAGCTCATCAGGATAAACTCAACTGGATTGACTGTTAGAACGTTGACGTCTCCGGACATCGTAGTAATAATAATGTGTATGTTCATAACATGTTCATAATATGTACAGAAATGCACTGTACAGGTTGATCAATGATATAGTACTTGTAACAATGGGTCAGGAGCAGTCTTCCTGTTTGGATCAAGTGATGATGGCAGACATCGCGGTTTCTGAGATTTCTTGGCAACAGATCCCTTCAGACATTTCTCAACGACCATGACTGACGACTTCCGACGGCTGGTGTCCACTGCAAACCCAGCCGCTCGTTACCATCCTGCTAATGACCCTTATAATGGCTACCCTCCGTCTTCCTCGATGGGCCCTTACTCCGACCAGCACTCTCCGCAGCCTGCTATGGACCCATTCTTCGATGATGACGACGAGAATATACCAGACTCTGCGTTTGGTAGGCCGAAGGCAATGGAGTCTCAGGATAGTGGTCTACCTCTAACTCGCGCTGCAGTACCACCTGCTGGTTCGGGTCCCTCTAAACTGAGCTTAGGTGATGGTGTTCCGCAGGGTTGGAACTTTGACGACGACGACATTCAGCCAGCTAGTACCCCTACCGCTCATCTTGCAAAGCCTCCAGCAAACAAACGGAAGTGGAAGTGGCCGTGGCAAAAGGAAAAGGTCCTGACAGGGGAGCGGGTTATTGCACTGAATAACAGCGCGGCCAATTCTGAATTTTGCTCCAATTTTGTTTCAACTTCAAAGTACAATCTTGCTTCCTTTATACCAAAGTTTTTATTTGGTACGTTCTTCTATAAACTCGCTGATGCCGACCGAGCCTCAAGACTTTCTGCATAACAGAGCAATTCTCAAAATATGCCAACTTGTTCTTTCTTTTCACGGCGTTTATTCAACAAATCCCTGGTGTATCACCCACCAACCGTTATACTACAATTGCACCGCTGGCGGTAGTTCTTTTGGCTTCGGCTTTCAAGGAAGTGCAAGAAGACCTGGTATGTTTTTGTCAGTGTATCCACCTCTTCCTCTTCCTCACAGTGAACCAGAAACGCCATCAATCAGACTCAGAACTCAATGCACGGAAAGCAAAGGTCCTCACCACACAGGCGACGTTCGCAGAAAAGAAGTGGAAGGATATTCAGGTTGGAGATGTTGTACGGCTGGAAAGCGACGATTTTATTCCAGCAGATATGTTGCTTATAAGTTCGAGTGAACCAGAAGGCCTATGCTATATTGAGACGTCGAACTTGGATGGGTGCGTGCCCTGATTTTTCTATATTTTCCTTGGTACTGACCTAGATTAGGGAGACTAATCTAAAAATCAAGCAAGCCTCTCCGCATACATCATCACTTACGGCACCTCCTCTCGTCAACACTCTGCGCGGGTCTCTTCGTTCAGAACAACCTAACAACTCTCTGTATACGTATGAAGGAACTCTAGACCTCCTTACTCCTGAAGGCATGCCCAAGCAAGTGCCTTTGGGCCCTGATCAAATGCTGTTGCGTGGAGCACAGATCCGGAATACACCATGGGTGTACGGTCTGACGGTCTTTACTGGGCATGAGACTAAATTGATGCGAAACGCGACGTGAATTTTTGTCCCAACGCTCTTTGGTATTCGCTGACCTATTTTTCGTCACCAGTGCTGCTCCTATAAAGAGAACTGCAGTCGAGAGGCAGGTCAACGTGCAAATCGTCTTTTTGTTTATTTTCCTGCTTGCTCTCTCTATTGGGTCTACCGTAGGAAGCAGTATCCGCACATGGTTCTTCTCCTCTCAGCAATGGTATCTTTTCGAGTCTACGACTCTGACTGGTAGAGGTGAGCATTGGTTACTCACTGTATTTTCATGCCGCTGAGGTTAGAGCCTTAGCGAAAGGATTCATTGAAGGTCTGCTGCTCGTCCATTTAGCAAGGTATAAAAATCAAATTAACGTCGCCTCACTTTTATTAGATATACTGACTTTCGTCATCCTCTACAACAATCTGATTCCCATCTCCCTAATCGTCACAATGGAAGTAGTCAAGTTCCAGCAAGCACAACTGATCAATTTCGATCTCGACATGTACTACGCCAAAACCGATACGCCGGCGCTTTGTCGCACTTCTTCCCTTGTCGAGGAACTCGGTCAAATTGAATACGTTTTCAGCGACAAAACCGGAACGCTTACCTGCAACGAGATGGAATTTCGTTGTTGTAGCGTCGCAGGTGTGGCGTATGCCGATGTCGTCGACGAGAACAAGCGCGACGTAGACGAGGGTGGAGACGCATGGAAGACCTTCACTGAGATGAAAACTTTCCTCGAACAAAACTCCAACCCGTTCATCGACGTGGGATCTGGGTCTGGGACGGATAGCTCCGAAGAGCGACAGCGGGAAGTGCTACGAGAATTCTTGGCCTTGCTGGCTGTTTGTCATACCGTCATTCCTGAACAGAGGGATGGCAAAACAGTTTATCAAGCCAGTAGCCCAGATGAAGCGGCTTTGGTAGCGGGTGCTGAGCTATTGGGCTACCAATTCCATGTGCGCCTTTTTACATGTAATCTGTTCGTATTATCCTTGACATCTCTATCAGACGCGGAAGCCCAAGTCGGTTTTTGTCAACATACAAGGGGAATCTCAAGAATTTGAAATCTTGAATGTCTGCGAGTTCAATTCGACGCGGAAACGAATGTCGACAGTGATCCGGGCGCCAAACGGGAAGATCAAAATCTATACCAAGGGTGCCGATACCGTTATCCTTGAACGGTTGAGCAAGAATCAACCATACACTGACAAAACCTTGGCCCACCTCGAGGTAAAGAATTTGACACCTGAATATAGAGTAATCTCAAAGTGCCATCTAGAATTACGCTACAGAGGGCCTTCGAACGCTTTGCCTGGCTTATCGTGACATTCCAGAAGAGGAATACCGACAATGGTCTGCTATTTACAACCAAGCCGCTGCGACCATCAATGGGCGAGGGGATGCTCTCGACCAGGCTGCTGAACTCATCGAGAAAGAACTGTTCCTTTTGGGGGCTACAGCCATAGAGGACAAGCTCCAAGATGGCGTTCCTGATACAATCCATACTCTGCAGATGGCTGGCATTAAGGTTTGTCGTGGCCCAATCCCAACACCAGGAACTTGCGTTGACACTTGTTCAGGTTTGGGTACTGACTGGAGATCGGCAAGAGACCGCTATCAATATTGGGATGTCGTGTCGATTGATTTCCGAGTCCATGAACTTGGTTGGCGACATTAAACCTGGCTTTAAAATTTTTAATAACTCCAGTCATTCCAGGTCATTGTCAACGAGGAGACCGCGCGTGATACCGAAGAGTTCTTGAGTAAACGGCTCAACGCAATAAAAAACCAACGAAATTCTGGTGAACTGGAAGATCTAGCACTCATTATTGGTAGAGACGCAGGCTCGAATCATAACTTTTGTCTTTGCTGAATATTTTTCAGATGGCAAGAGCTTAGGCTTTGCGTTAGAGAAGGGCATCTCGAAGATTTTCCTCGAACTGGCGATCATGTGCAAAGCTGTCATCTGCTGTATGTTTCATGCTCAATCGCACGCCCTCGCTCAACTCTCCGATCATAGGTCGTGTCTCCCCATTGCAGAAGGCACTTGTTGTGAAGTTGGTCAAGAAGAATCAGAAGGCAATCCTCCTGGCTATTGGTGATGGTGCCAACGATGTCAGTATGATTCAAGCTGCTCATGTTGGGGTTGGCATATCTGGAGTCGAGGTACCATTGGCACTTCTGTTTTCTCTCTACATATCACCAACGCGTCCCACAGGGTCTCCAAGCCGCTCGTTCTGCAGATGTTGCAATCTCTCAATTCCGTTATTTGAAGAAACTGTTACTGGTTCACGGTGCTTGGAGTTATCGCCGTTTAGCGACGCTTATTCTGTGTACGAATATCAAACCATCTTTGTCTCTCGTTCCCCCGCTGACGTTTCTGTCACAGACTCGTTCTATAAGAACATTGTCCTGTACATGACGCAGTTCTGGGTACATTCGAACTTCATCCTTCTTGCTAACATTATCCACTGACGTGGGATCTAGTACTCCTTCTTCAACAATTTTTCCGGGCAGATTGCGTATGAATCCTGGACACTTTCGTTGTACAATGTCCTGTTCACCGTATTGCCTCCTCTCGTCATTGGAATATTCGACCAATTTGTATCCGCTCGATTTTTGGACCGATATCCACAGCTATACATGCTCGGCCAAAAGAACGCATTTTTCACCAAGACTTCCTTCTGGCTTTGGGTCGCAAATGCTTTGTACCATAGTATTGTGAGTTAACGCAGCTGCGTTCAAGGAGACTTCTGAAGTTCGCAGGTTTTATATGGGTTTTCTGTCATCCTGTTCTGGGGAGATCTCAAACTGAGTAATGGACTCGATTCTGGACATTGGTTCTGGGGTACAACATTGTACCTCGCTGTCCTCCTCACGGTGTTGGGCAAGGCTGCGCTCATCTCAGAGTTAGTGGTGTCCATACTCTGCTTACTTTAACTGACAATGGACCTTGAAGTCTCTGGACCAAATACACCGTTGCTGGTGAGCTTTACGTTCCTCATGCTATAGCCCTCGTTTAACTGTGTAATCAGCCATTCCTGGTTCCTTCGTTTTCACAATGCTCTTCCTGCCCCTGTATGCCGTCGCCGCCCCAGCAATAGGGTTCTCCACCGAGTATTCTGGCATCGTTACACGTCTCTGGACCAATGGAGTGTTCTATTTCGTTCTCCTTCTCATTCCCATATTCTGCCTAAGCCGTGATTTTGCATGGAAATAGTAATTAATTTCCATCCTCCTTCTCGAATTTTAGTTGACGTGTATCGCAGCTACCGGAGAACGTATCGGCCCCTCTCATATCATATCGCACAGGAGCTACAAAAATACAACATCCCAGATTACCGGCCCCGGCAGGAACAGTAAGCGTTCGCCAGGCTTGTTATGTTATTGTTGTAACTAACTTAAATATTTACAAGGTTCCAAAAGGCCATCAAAAAAGTTAGAGCGACTCAGCGCATGCGAAGAAACCGTGGCTTTGCGTTCAGCCAGACGGAGAACGCAGGCAAACAGGATCAGGCCAAGCTGATTCGTGCGTACGACACTTCACAGTCACATTCACGACCTACTGGTTATTAGACTTATGCTCTTTGCCTGGATGGATATGTAATTTATCTCGTTACTCCGTATCTTAATATACAACACGGCGTGGTAGCCAACAGCTACTCGGCGCTGGTACTTTTACCACTGCTGCGGCTCATACTATGATACATGGTATCATCATGGAGATGATGACGACAACGTTTACAATCGAAAAATCATGGTGGTAACCTGTACCCGTATGTGGCCAGTGCATCGACAACGAAGAGATGGCATTTGGTTCAGAGTGGCCGGAAACGATGGCTTTAAAGGGAATCAAGATGATTATTCTGTCGACAGTGACGGAGATGGGCCGTTATAGTAACTGCTTTGCAAGTTTTCTCTAGACAGGGTCTCAAAGGTGTTTCTGAAGCGGTTTTGAGGAAGGCAAGCGAAGAATGGGGATAGGAGATGCCAACACTGTCTACCAGGTTGACATTTGGTGATTGTTTTATAAGTAGTCACAGCTGCCTGTGCCATCATGCCATTCTCGGACTTGACAACAACGATCCTGAACAGATCAAAGACCACTCTGTCGTGAAGGATATATACCCGTCCTTTACCGCCATCGCTCTCTTTCTACCCACCCCCCTTCGGAGACTGTGTCTCGCTTCTTTCTTTTTATTTCTTTACATACTTCTTCCATCTTAATCTTTTACATTTCTCTACTCACTCTTTCTACTTTCCGAGCCCTGTTATCATTGGCTGGCCATGTCTCTCAAAGCTGAACTAGAAACCTGGGCGGCTGCTTTGAAAGCATACGATGAGGAGGATTTCGAGAAGTCGCTCGATCTTTTCTCTGTACGTTAGTTGACTCGCCTGATTTGCCACGCACTTATCATTGCTATCGCAGCGTATTGCAGACTCGTCCAAGATCTTGACGAATATGGGCCTCATCTATGCGACACTCGGAGAGCATGAAGCTGCCGTCGAGCGCTTCATAGATGCCACTAGTCTTGATCAGTACCTAGCTGTTGCGTTAGTTCATGGCTTTTGCCGATCACACATTTGACCTGTCACTGAACCTATCCATGAACACACAGATACTTCCAATGTGGAGTGTCCAACTTCCTGCTTACCCGTTATGACCTCGCGTTCAAGGACTTCGAGGAAGCATTTTTGTATCTGAGAGGCAATCAGGATATGTGCGTCAACGAGCATTACTGGCTTCTTCAAGTCTTGATCTCCTTTTCAGCAATTATGAACAACTTGGCCTCAAATTTCGACTCTACTCTGCAGAGGTTCTCTTCAACAAGGGTCTCTCGCAGGTATATCTTGGTCGCATGCAGGAAGGACTAGCGGACATGGAAGAAGCGAGACGGGATAAGGCCACTGAAGAACACAATGTTATCGACGATGCCATCCAGGATCGCGGAGAGGGGTATACAGTTTTCAGCATAGTCAGTGCTTTAGATCCATTCTATCTGCCTTCTGGCTCCAATAACCCTTCTAAAGCCTGTCGGGGTGCTCTATAGACCATCTGAAAAAAAATTGAAGAATTCCGTGACTAAGGATTACATGGGCAAAGCTGTATGTCCTGTCAAATTTTCATATACAGCAAGATTATTTAACATTGTGCAGAAACTTGTCGCGGCCAGTGATCCTGGAGATACTTTTACCACCTTTACGGGCAGTACTCGTTTGAAGCAAGGCATATCGCCCAGCGGCGTGTTCGTTGAACGCCCAGCCTTCGACTCCAGTGTAGCAATGAACCTCAACCGTAGCGCGACTGCTCCTGCGGCTTCCCCCGCCAGTGAGCTCGGCTTTCATGTCGTATCTATTCCTCTCATTATTTTCTATAGGGCCTGAAAGCGAAGAGAAGCCACGTTCTGCTGGGTTGGAACGTAATAAGACTACCCTCAACGTCCCTGCTAATGCGCGGGAGCTAACATCTGGGCAAGGGCCATCCCCAACGTCAGCTCAGGCTCCACTGAACACTGCCCCTGCCAGAAGTAACACCACGACCAGTCCGAACGTGGCGGCACCCATCGGCGGTACCATCCGTGGGTTGAGTATCAAGCGCCCTGGCAATGCTCCTCCCCCGCCTGTGGCCAAAGGTCTGAATACATCTTTTCTCAAATAATTTGAGTAGCTGATGTCCCACTAAAGAACCCGACAATCGATTGACTGAATTTTATGACGATTATCTTGATTCATATACTGATGGTCCTCCTGTGCCGCCTATCCGTAGTGGCGGTGGACCTGCTGCCCCGCCTGACCGCGTCGCTGCATGGGCTCGATCGAATGCCAACCCCAATTTCGCTCCTAGTCGATCAGGCTCCCGTAGCGCTCCTGCTAGTAACTATTCTCCCAGCTCCTTCGGTGGTACTGTCCGCAGGAAAGTCACACGGCGCAATACGAGTCGCCGCGGCCCAAGCACATACGAGGAGGAAGAAGAAGAAGGGTACGCGAGCGGTGATTATGAAGATGCCCCGTTCGAACTGGTCAAAATCCGCGTCAAGGTAAACGTGTCTGATCCTCGTTGAAGGATCGAGCTCACCTGCTCTCTAGCTTCATTATCAAGATGATGTACGGGGGATGACCTTGGCTCCCGAAACGCCATTCGAAGAATTTATGGAAAAGGTTACCACCAAATTTGGCAAAGGCATCAATGGGCTCAGCCTCAAGTTTAAGGACGAGGATGGTGGAAAGGTTACTCTTAGGGACGAGTCTGACTACGAGCTTGCTATCGAAACTGCGCGTGAGAGTTCGAAAGGCAAGCCTGAGGGGAAGTTGGAGATGTGGTGCGTTGACATCTGAACGTTTCTATGGGGTGGTTCTCTCTGAATTACTGCCGTATCAATCTATCCCATTCCCTATATTGTACATATCTTCCTTGGTATTGGCTATTTTTCCACATGTCTTTCCGGCTGCGTCTGCTGTTCAAGCTTTTGGTCAGGATTCATCAAGGATTCATTCATCCTTCGTCTAACGTTTTTAACGAACTATGTCAGGAATTTGTATACTTAGAATTCTATACTGTAAATAAGCGATCAGAAAATTTGTCATGTTTTAGGCTCAATCGAACTGCTCTTGAGCATCGAGCATATACCAAGGTTGAGTGAAGGCACTGTTGGTACTCCTATTTATCAATTCACTGATAATGATCGTGCTTATTAAGCATAATCAGTCCAAAAATACTTGTATGTGGCGGGAAATTTATTTCGTGTTCTCTACATCCGACGAAATGGGACTTTCAGGGAGGAGGGTCAAGCAACGCATTCCTGCTGATCCAAGGAATCTGGCATGGGCAGACGGTTAGTTTACTCACCAACTTCGTACTCGCACACTAACCGCGACAAATAGATGCTGCGAAGTTTGGCTCAAACTACCTCTCAAAGTTCGGGTGGGATGCATCCAAAGGCCTTGGATTGGAAGGTGACGGGCGTACTTCGCACATCAAGGTCACTCATAAGCTCGATATGCTGGGTATTGGGGCCGCACATCAAAAGGACCCAAATGGAATTGCATGGAAGCAAAATAAGGATTTTGAGAACCTCTTGAAGCGGCTGAACGAGAATATCTCAACCGAAACCACTCCTTTGGATATTGCGATGGATGTCAAAGAAGAAGTTGTGGAAGAGGAGGATGGGTCACGGAGTGATGGAAGTACGGTGGAGAAGAAGCGAAAACGAAACAAAGACCGCGAGGGCAAGTCTGAGGAAAAGACGAAGAAAAGACGGAAGAAGGATGCTGAAGATAGAGCAGGAGGTGCGCAGACGACCAAAAGTGCCGAGGAGGCCAAAATACCCCCGGAAGCTGCAAAGGCAACAGAACCTGCTGCACCTGCCAAACCATTTGTCCCCCGAAATAGAGCGTGCGTGCTTAGTGCTATTTTATCCAACTCTAGGCTAATGTAACCCTTTCAGGCATCGTGCGCGGGCCATCGCATCCAAAGCAATTGCCTCCAAATCCTCAGCACACATAGCTGAAATTCTAGGCATCGCCCCTACGCCCTCTACATCTAGTGCAACCTCAGGTGCTGGAACACCAGTTGGTGGGAAACTTACTCCCCTAGATGATGGCACCGTTACACTGGAAAAATTGACGACTTCCACTAAAAGCGTCGCCGACTACTTTAAAGAGAAGCTCCTCGCCAAAACGTCCAAGTCTGGGACCCAGACTCCAACCATGCCTCGTACTGACATTGTTGTCAAGCAGGAGGAGGAGGAGGAGGACTCGTCCGATGCTCCGAGAGGCCTTGGGGCTCCGCGTATGGGGTTAGGAAGTAAGACAGAGAGCCTTGACTCAGAGAGCCAACGGATTGGCTTATCTAAGTTCTCCTCCTTGATGTCCTCGGCCTTCCTCTCCGCCACATCTGTGATCGCCTCCGATTTATCTACCGAAAATTCGACACCATCAGACTCTGGCAACCGCTTGAAAGTGAAGAAAGAAGAGCGGAAGATGGTATTAGAGAAGGTTGGGGAGGATGACTCATCGCGGGAGATCAAGAAGATTGAGAAAAAGCGACGGGAAAATAAGGGGGAGCGGGAGCTTGGAGAAGGTGAGGTGAGTGTTGACTTGAAGAAAAAGGAAAAGACGGAGAAGAAGCGCCGGAGAGAAAAACACGTTGCAGAAGTTGCGGAGGATATAGATGGCAATAAGAGCAAGAAGGAGAAGAAAGAAAAACGTCGGAAGGACAAAGAGGCTGGGCTAGAGGTTGTGGAAGAGGCGGCTGCCGATTTGCCGAAGGAGGAACGGAGGCGACTTCGGAAAGAGAAGAAGAACTGCAAGGGGTCGAGCCCAGGATGAGACAGTCAGATGTACCCACACAGGATGTATACCCTGCTTTAGAATGCTTGTTTTGTGAGTCTCTGCTTGCCTGTACACAAGATTGATCAACGTTGCTTCTCGACTTTTCGACACCGGACATGACATAAACTAAGAATCGAATCCGTGAGGAATCAGAATGGTGCCTCGTCCTCAAACATGACGGTCTGTACTCTAGAACATGATTCTTTTATCGACCGTATGAAGTTCTCCCTCCCTTCGACATCAACACTCGGAATACAAGCTCCACTTAATCGCACGTCCCGTAGCTTTACGAAATTCTTACCAAGCCATGCAGGTATGCAAGGCACCACCCACTTCCCAAATGCAAAATAGCCGTCTGTGCTGAAGGTAATTCTTTCCACACTGCTCATTGAAAGCAGCTGCGCCTCCGCACCCGCCTCACGGGGATGGACAGTCTCGTAGGGAACAGAAAACCGAAGAGACAGAGCAATGGGTGTAATGTCACACAGTGCGGCTTCGATCAGTGCACCAAGCGCAACAAAATCTGCCGGCTGAAAGATGCGCTGGTGCTGGGGAATGACAAGGGCAATTTCTTGGACCCCTACCGCGGTTTCTGGGTGTAGGTGGCTGAGGAGGACCCTGACGTTGCCTGTACTGCCACCAAGGGTAGTCAGGTTGGGCACGAGAACATTCTTCTTGTAATGTTTAGGGCGTGCAGGAGAGCCAGGATATGTAAAGTGGGAGTGAAGTACCAGGGTGGTGATATTGACGTGGCGCTTGAGGAAGTGGAGAAGGGCCGGGAAAGCAATGTCCGTCGTTTCTGCGGCAAAGGAGGTAAGAAGGGGAAGGGAGATGGCGTCGAGGACAAGGGGCCAGGTATTCTGCGAAATACCAGATATGCGCAGGGAGAGCGAGGTGATTGGGCTCGAGTGCAGCGTCTGCAGTGTCCACTCGTAGAACGGTGGGGAGAGCAGCATATTGGAGTGCACGGAGAACGAAGTCAACTTATTTTGAGGGGCCGCCTGTGCACGAGAGGCCTGCTTCCGCCGCGGAAGCGGAAGGCCCATGAAAGTCCTCGCAGGGGCCACATCTGGGCCCTCCAGTCTTGCACCCTCTTTCAGCAACGAAGACGCGACGAGAAAGTGGCCATTAGCGACCGTCAAGGATACACAGCCCCGCTCGATGGCTGTGTCCATGAGCCGGATGAATCCTGGCTTCCAGGCTTCGCTGGCAGCGGTAGCGAGGCCGTCGACCCACCGCGTGTCAATGTTCCCAACATTCAGAGAGAGGCGGGAGACTCTGTTGAGCCGGTGTATAAAGCGGAGCAGCTCGACAACGCCCCATGTGAAATGGAGCTCCTCCGGGCCCTGAAACTTGCACGAAATGCTGTCTACCGATGATATGAAGAGAGCGGCTCGGAGGCCAGGGAGTGCGGGGACGGCCTTTTCGTGGAGAACGAGAGCTCGGAGCTCGGAGCTGCATTCGATGCCATGGCGCGCGAAGAAAATGGGCAGAGCGAGGTAGTGCAGATCCCGTGAGGCTTTCGCGATCGAAACGAGTGCGGGGTTGGGCAGATATTCCAAGATAACGAGGATAAGCTCTGTGCTGAGCGAGTGCAACCTGCTTTGTTCTTGCAATGCCATCATGATACTTCGGTCAACCTATATTAGCCTCTATCCGGGGCTACTACTAAAGTATAATACATATAAATGACTGTGATTACGGCAACATATCCACAGCCTGGGACTACTTACAATGTACCATATTCAGATGGAGACTCTGTCGTCACGGTCGAAGACTCCTCCCTTTTATCTAAGTGAGCAAGTAAAGCGCGCGCATCTACAGAGGGAATTGAAAACACTCCTTCTGTGCCCTCCTGATGTTGCTTGAGATAATCTAGCACATGCGGGATCACATCTTTGTGTACATCCTTCCCCCATAACACATCTAGGTGCTCATATCCGTGGAGGCGATGCACGAGCGTATGTGGTGGCAGTTGGGTGCGCATGACGTCAATATCCACCAACGAGTCAATATCACCGTACATGAGAACGACGGGCGCTGCGATGTTACGCGTGGGGAAGCGTGCGGGGCGATATGCGGATACGGCGGAGCGCACGGGGAGCACAGGAGGGGTGTCGTCGTCGTACATCTGGAATGCCCCGTTGCGCATGATCTGGAACCAGTGCACGATGGACTTGACGCTGGCAAAGGAGTAGAGGTGCGCGTAGGCCGCGATCTTTTGCGCTCGTGTGATATTGAGACTTCTCCAGTTGAAGAGAAAGACGAGGGAGTGATCGATGACTTTTGCGAAGATGGGTGGGTACACGATGGATTGCCACATTGTCGCAGAGGAGAGGATGGCTTTGCGTCCGAAGAAAAGGAAAAGGAGAGTCGGGCTAGATAGAAGAAGATCAGTGGGAAGTGACCGTAGATGTGGAGATGTACGTACGAAGCTTTCATGAGGCCGTCTACAATATTAGCAGCTAAACCAGCAGGACTGAGGGCTGGCGCAAGAGCAATAAAAACATGAATCTTCTCGTTAAGCTGAGGGTGAATGCTGAGTGCCGCGAATGCCTGTGCTGTTCCCTGGCTGAATCCAATGTAGCTCAGCTTGGCCGACTTGGTTATGTCGAGGATGTATTCTATAGAGTCGGGAATATCATGCCATGCAAAATCATCGATGCTATAGTCCCAAAATTTGGTCGAGTTGGGCCCGTTGTGAATGGATTTCTTGGAGTACTTGTTACCTCTGCTGCTGTTTAGATATCTGCAAAATTTCAAGAAATGTGGAGCAGACCTGTTGTTTCCCAACCAGACGTCATAGCCCTGCTCCGCAAGCACAAACGGGAGTGCGCGTTGAGCATCGGTGAGACAAACCCAGACTTCGCTGTTCATGAGAAGTCCATGATGGAGGTATACTACTGGCTTGCCCGTGCTGGTGTTTGGGCCCATCCGGACTTCTCCCTTGGGTGCAGGAAGACGGTGAAGGCCAAGGAGGTACCCGTCCTTGGTGAGTACGACGTGCTCCTCCGGTGAGTACCCATATATCGCACAAAGGTCAAGAAGGTCGCGGGCCTTGAGTACGCGGTCTGCGGCCTTGAGTTCTTCGGACTTGGGTGCCTTGGGTGCTGGGCTGGAGGGACTGAAGGAGTTGAAGAGGAAACGAGAACGTTTGTAGAACCAGCGGATGATGGGAGTGGGGAGGAGGGCGACGACGACGTGGAGGAGGGCCTCGAAGACGACAAAGGCCAGCCCGGCAACGAGCGCAGAGTATTCACGCAGAGAAAGCCGTCCGATTAGCGGGACGGTGAGCGCCATAAGAAAAGGGGGTCATGTGATTCTACGCGTCGTCGCGTCTTGCTTACCGTCGCCATCATGCGTCGTCGCAGGCTCATCTTGCTCATCGCTGCTGTTGCTGTTCTATTCTACTGTTTCATTCCCAGAAGGAGGAGCAATGCTGCTATCAAAAACACTGTCGATCATCTTCTCGACCAAGCCATCTCAAATCTCGAGCTCGATGCGCCTGTTCATGTTTTACAACAACATTCTTTCGACTGCGAGGAAGGTCTGTCTTGTCCAGTATATAACACATCTACTGCTGTAGCAAGCCTCTGCTCTTCCTTGGCTGGCAGAACAATACTTTTTGTCGGCCCTGACACCACCTACTACCTCCATTCACACTGGCTCAACGCGTTGGAGACGCACGACAATCGCGAGATCTCATGTACCGGCTCACGATCCTGCTTTCATCATGTCTGCCACAGCGTCTCCCATCATAATAGACACCACGGGCGGTCGGTCAAATTCCCGCATCAAGACGAACTGCTCGCCACCAACTCTTCTCTCATCCGTTACGTGCGCTCGCACACGCTACACGCATCCGACGACCCGAAAGATAGCGCATATACAGAGCCGACAGTTGATGGTTTCACAGGCGTGCGAGTGCACAACGCGTACTGGCTTCGGCACGCACGTCAGGCTGACATCATGGTGCTGAACCATGGGCCGTTGCCTGCCCCAGTGTCAACATATGACGATGGAATCTGGTCTTTCGCCGGCCACCAAGTGCACGTTAAGCACACGCCAGTGGTTAACGCAGCTCTGGAGGCGACGGTTTCGGTATTCCTTCCTGCGGTGGTACGAGCGCTGGACGTGCTAAGAAGCCTGAAGAAGCGGCCAGTGGTGGTCTGGCATGGCAGCTGGCTGATGGATACTGGGTGCTCGGACCGCAAGGAACGTGTGATGGAGGATCCATTGAACGCGTTATTGGTTAGCGATCCTTGGACGCTCTATTATAACGCACAAGGTAAGTGGATGTCACGATATATAGCACCATCTGACGTTTCGGGTAGTGTACATGCAGAACCGCGTGATGAAGGAGGTGATGCCGGGATTGGGGGGCGTATTTTATGCGCTAAAGATGCCCGAGGGGGAAACGGTGGGCAGTCGTTTCGCGGCACATTGCCTGATGCATGGGCAAAGTACAAGCAGGGGACAGGAGATGCAGAGGCTATTCTTGGGTGGATTGAGTCGGATTATTTCTTCTTTTTTGCCTGTTTGACAATGAAACCACCGTTTTGGAGGGCATCCTTTGCGACGTCAGAGATGCACTTCCAGCGGTCTGAGCCGAGTTTGACGCCGCCGTACCAGCGTGAGACGACGATAAGAACGTTGTCAGAGCCGGAGAGGAGGAGAAGGCGAGAAAGACGGTCGCCGGCGCCACTCTCGCCGCCGTCACTCTGGCCCACGGCAGAACCGGAGCGGTAAGCGTACATGCAGTGGGTGGCGCGTTTGAGGGCAGGGAGAGCAGTTATGTGCTGGAGGGTGGCAGGGAAGTGATCTGGGAGTGGAAGGGGGGACACATGTGCTTGAAAGGTAGATTTGCGGAGGCGGAGTTGAGAGGAAGAGAAGACGGAGAAATGGAAGTTGGAGGGACGGAGATGGGGCATGCTCGGATTAGGCGACGGAATGATTCTGCGCACATCACTCCGGGTATCCGACCCCACTACAAAAGTCACCAATGCAGTCTCGGTCGCTGCAGTTGCAAAATGCGTAAGTCTGGCCAACTCCACACGAATGCTGCCTAATCTCTAGACAGGTCTTATTATCCGCGAAGACCCGCCTGCCGTCGGTGGCTACATCGCCACTTACATTGCAAAACGGCAAGTCTTCAGACGGTGCTAATCCAACTACACTAACACTGACTGCAGCATCAATGACTTTGCCCCAACCGCCGACCGCCCCTTCGTCCTCGGTCTCCCCACTGGCTCCTCTCCGATCCCCACATACAAGGCCCTCATCAAACTCGTCAAGGCCCGGTCTCTCTCGTGAGTCCGACCCACATCCCGCCGCCACTGTCCCCCTCACCTTTCCCAGCTTCAAGCATGTAGTCACCTTCAACATGGACGAGTACGTGGGCATACCCCGCGAACACCCAGAGTCATACCACACCTTCATGTTCCGCGAGTTCTTTGCACACAGTTCGTCATTTCCCCATTCTTCCGTCTTCGCTTGTCCTTAATCCGCCCATCAGTCGACATCCCTCCCGAGCAGGTCCACATCCTCGATGGAACTGCAATCGACCTCGTCGCAGAGTGCAACGCATATGAGGAAAAGATCAAATCCTATGGAGGCATCGAGCTCTTCCTCGGCGGTATTGGTGAGGACGGTCATATTGCCTTCAACGTACGGCTCTGCTCCAATGTCTTTCACTCCTTCCCCCTCACGCTTCCTAGGAACCTGGATCCTCGCTGGCATCGAGAACACGCATAAAGACCCTCGCGTATGATACCATCCTTGCCAACGCCCGCTTCTTCGGCAACAACATCTCTGCTGTCCCACGTATGGCTCTCACCGTTGGTGTCGCGACAGTCATGGATAGCCGTGAAGTCATCATCATCGTCACTGGCCTCCGCAAAGCCCTTGCACTCAGCAAGGCCATTGGTCTGTGCCTTTTCCCTTCCCTCGCCCACTGCGTCTAACTTGCCTCCAGAGGAGGGTGTGAACCACCTCTGGACAGTGTCTGCACTCCAGCAGCACCCTTGGGCTTTGATTGTCACTGACGAAGACGCGACATCAGGCAAGTCCCTTTCTACTTGTCCATGAAAAGGCCGTTTCTAACTGCCCAACAGAACTCCATGTCAAGACCGTCAAATACTTCAAGTCTATCGAACGTGTTCAGGACGAAGTTGAGCGGAACCAAGCCCAGCTCAAGGCCAGCGCGCTCCTTCTACAGCAAGTTTGATACATCGGGATTGAATTGAATTAGGGTTTTTATGCATGCAGGACACTCCTGACACCACGCGCACACTGTAATATTAGCTACACCAACGCATACTCATCATGCTCTCTCACACACACACGTTGCTCGTTCGAACTATATTTTCATTTCTTCCTTGACATCTGATACATGATACAATGTATGCATATTTTTGATGAGAGGTGAAGGATTATCGCCAGGTATCGTGGAGGGTGGTAGAGCCCGACGCGGGAGTGGTGAATGAATTGTTGGGGTCCGACTCCCAGGTTACAGCGCCGTTGTACTTGCGGATGAACTTGTACTCGATCGCGGTGCTTGCAGGGAGGTAAACAGTGACTGGGTTATTCAACTATCAGACAACAACAAAAGAAAAATGACGGAAAGGCTTACTCGACCAGGTGGGATATGCCGCTGAGGACAGGATGAGTGCATTGTCAGTCGACCAGTTCACCAGCGCGTCGACAGAACCCGTGAGATAGATGTTCTCTGCATTATCAGTCACCAACCAGCCAATTGAGAAAAAAAAAGAAAAAGGAAACACACCTCCGTACACCGTGGTGGCATCGACATTGAAAGTAACGGCCACCGTACTTGTGCCTCCATTCCCATTCCTCGCGCAAGTGGAAGGAACTGTGAGCCCCGCAGCACCCCAGCTGGCAGGCTTCCCACCTTTCCTCGCATTCGCCGCTGTAAGCAACGATGCGTAGCTCCATGTCAAATCAACCGCACTGGTTGGCGTCCCTGCCGAGCGTGTATATTGCTCAGCAAGTCCACCATTAGTCGGGGTGTACTTGGCAACGACAGCGACGAAGGAGTCAGCGTAGTTCTGCACCGCCGTCAAGAGGGAGGTATATGTGCTGGTGCTCGAGGCATAGGTGCCCACGGCAGTGCCGGAGACGAGGTTCGTGAAGAAGGGTTGAGAGAGGGCGGTCACGGTGATGGAGCCCTGGGCTTTCCAGACAATGATGGCATCGTAGAGCTGTTCAGCTACAGCAAGAGTGGTGAGGTACCATGGCTAAATTGATCGAGTCAATCGCAGAAAGGGCGTGGGGCAATATTGAAGAGACGTACGTTCCCGCCGTAATAGCTGTCCTCGGGGTATCTTCCTGTCGCCCAACCCTGGTTCGATGCAATGCCCGAGTTGATGGCATAAATACTGAATGACTTAATGTACACGAGCAAATTCGAAAGTGCCCGGTCGGAGCAAGGCTGGAACGTCGTTGCATCGCATCCCGCGGCCGCGTCGAAAGTGTGAATGCTGGTTAGAACAGTGTTGGCGTCTTTGCCCGAACGGCCGCCACCTGTGTTTGCGGTGATGTAGCCTGAAGAGCTCCAGTATGACTAGGGTCCGGTGAGCAAGTTGAGTCTGTTGTCTTCGACATCGAAGCGGGTAATAATTCACCTGGAGGAAGCAGAGAGCGTTGGAGGCTTGCGTAGTGTATCCTGATGCGACGCTCGTTTGACCGAGGCTAGTGGCAAGGGCAGCACCCTGGCGAAGAGCACGGTGCTGGACGGCGGTGGCGAAAAAGGAAGAGGAGTTGACTTCTTCCCAGAGATCGAATCTAGATAGATGGCAGATAGGTTAGAATCAATCAACAAGCAGGTTCGTGAGTGAGTTTACCCGGTCTGGTTCCAGTTCGCAGAGACGTAGTCGAGGTCCAGTTTGAGGATGGGCCACAGACTTCCTGTGACATAGGAAGAGTTGCCTTGGGAGATGAGGTAGTTGGCCCAAGTGATCAGAGCGTTTGCTCGTAAAGCCGGTCCATCTGCATGGGGTCATTACTTAGTGATCAGAACACACGGTGAAATATCCGGGTACGACATACCTCGTTGAGGTCGTCCCCAAGACCCGGTAAACGCAGTCTCGTCGATGTTGAACTTGGGCTCGCCGAGGCCGCCTGTGTTCACAGTTCCTGACGGGTTGGAAACCTGCTGAAGGATCGTCTGTGCCGCAACATAGCTATCGATCAGCGGGCGCAGAGTAGTGTCCTGGCCAAGGGTATATCTTTGTCGAGAGCATTAGCCAACATCTATGCTGAAGGTAGTAGATAGGTTGAGCGTACTGGTCGATGATAGTTTGGAAGACGAGAGCGGAATCACGTGTCCAAGTATAGAGGTAGTTGGGGTCGCTGGTCGAGGGGGACGCGATGACGATACCAGGTTTTGCGTTTTGGGCCTTGGAGCCCGACGAACCGATGTTGGCGAGCAAATTTGTCTTGGCGATCGGGGACTCAGAGGCAAAGTACGAGGAGGCCGTGGTGGACTGAGCCTGCACCCCGATGGTAGCTAGAGCGAGCAGAAACGCAGAGAGGAGAGGCCACCGCATGATGAAGCGCTGGTTGGGACGTCGAGGATGTCGGTTGAATGAAGAAGGGGCCGAATAACAACGAAGCTTATATGCAGATGAATGACTGCTGTCTGAAGTGGCGAGTTTGTCGGAATGGTGATTGTTACCCAGTCCCAGAACTTGGAAGCATACAGTAGAAACACCCATGACATCGCTCGCAATTGCGCCATGTGCAGAGAAAACTTGGTATGACAGTAAAAATGCGCGTGGGGGTGGTGGCATGACCTCTACGAGTAGCGGCATCATGCCACTTCCATTACAGTGCGGCTTAAGATAGTTTTAGCGACGCTTGAAAACCCATGTGGGCTGTGGAGGCGGGGAAGAGAAGCATCTGTTTTCCAGAATGATGGCAGTTCGGTGCAAGCCTAAAATACTGCTTCCTCGTGTTTTTCCGCGAAGATCTTCGTGGGGCCTCGATTTCGGACTTCATGGTGACGGTTTAGGCGGCCATTTCTTGAGGTTTTGTGTGTCATTTGCTCAAATCGTCTTTCAAACGGTGGGATGATCGATGCATGATAGATGCCATTGGTGGTCAAGGTCATGGGACCCACCGTAAAAAAATCAATGTGGCTAATCGACTTTACCACCATAGACATGAAATTCTACGTTCATGGTGAGCCTAGAACAAGTACATATTTCAAAAAAAAAAAAAAAAATTAGCTCGAAGAATGAAGCTGGTTACACAAACCCATTTTCTGCGTGGGCTTCCTTCCCGATGGTCCTAAGCCTATGTATATAGGCTATCTAAGCTTAAACCTCCCGAACAAGAGGAACAATTGGTTCGTGCACTACCCGCGTCGTCGGATCAGAATTTTGGAGGACACCACTGTCGGCTACCACTGGCAAAAAAGGTCCACAAAGCACCATGGCTCAAATATTCATTACCAACAAGCTTGAATTTGCAGGCTCAGGTACGGTCAACCTATTAATGCGAGACACGGGATACTGGGTTGGTGATGGGTATTGAACAGGTGGTATCGATATGTCTAGTTTAACGAGCACTGCAAAGTGCCTGAAAATGTGGTCGGTCGGCTCAGATGATTTATGTATAATGCGTGGTAGCAGATGGCGGCGAATATAGCATCGACTGTGTCGCAAGGCGTCGGGCACATTTTTGTCTCGAAACCCACTTATCGATGCTCTCCTTCATGGCATTCATGCCATGGGCCGACTTCAAATGACGCCGGAAGTCGTACCCTCGACTGAAAGAATAGTCACAAGCATGGCTTGCACTTGTCTGTGCTGTAGATGCCGGTATATCATCCTCGGCAATAATACTGATAGTCTCAAGGTGTGGATATGGGCACAATAGGGCGGTCGCATTCTCCACATTGGCACGTGTGCGCTGCGCGTAGGAATGTCCTGTGATTGTGTCGATATCAAGCGAGGTAGAGTTCGCCTTCTTCCGCGGAGACTTGACGCGCCCCGCCGAATCAGATTCGTCAAAATCGTCGTCGGCTGATATTGTTTTGTGGGCCTTCGCAAGGTGTCGTTGCAGAAGATGTTTATATCCATAAGTCTGTTCGCAACCATCGTGTGGACAAACGTGATCACGACGCCCCAAATGTGTAACCTTCGTATGAATATCTAAAGCCTTTTTCTGAAATAGTGGTTAGAGCATCCGAGACCGAGATGGTGAGATTGGATATGCACTCACTGATTTGAAGTCTTTTTGACAATCATCGACACTGCATTTCCAATCTCTGCCGATTTCTCCTCCCCTGCGTTTTTTCCGCGGCGGTTGCATATCATGAGTGTCTTCCGCGTCTGAAACAACCATCTCTTCCTCTAAGTCACGCTGTTCATGCAGCTTTTGATGGGCACGAAGTCCCTTTTGGGAAGCAAATATCCGTCCATTGCAAGACGGATGAGTGCACTCTGGTGGGTGAGCAGTGCGAATATGGTGTTGTAGAGCAGTCCAGGTCGGGTAGTAGGTAGGGGCTGTGTTAGCCTCTGGCAGACAGCCCAACTGAACACAAGTATAGCGTTGTTCTAAGGTGGCCGTGAGGGCGAGTAACTTAAAGAAGCAGAGGGGACTCACCATCATGGACCTTGAGATGAGTGCGTAGATGCTGGTTAGTATTAAACGATCTCGTACATCCTTCATGAGTGCACTGATATGGTTTTGTTCCAGGAGGAGCGTGTGCAGAGCACATGTGGGCCCGTAACTGATAATGCTTTGCGAATGCTTCATTGCAGCCATCTTCCGAACACTGTTGAAAGTATCAAGCTGCCAGACGATAATTCATCAAGAGCAAAGTCGTACCTGAAAGGATTTTGCACCATCATGCCAATTTATGTGTACACGCAAGTGTTGTTGAGTCCAGAAACGTTTTCCACAGCCATCCTTGGAACAAGTTAGCGGCCGTGAGGATTCAGGAAGGTGTTTACGCGAATGAGCGTGCAGATGTGTTTCTCGGAGATAAGACTTTTTGCAGGTCTCACAAACGAAAGGTCGCTGAGGGATAGATTAGAGGAAGTTGAAACACAAGCCCAGCTTGACCTACTTGTCCAGTGTGCGATCGCTGGTGCTCCTCTAACCGTGACGGCTTGGAGTACGACTTTTTGCACCCTATATAAGTGCATTGATATCTTTTCTTCGTATTTGCTATTAAGGTCCCATTCACAAGTATTAACGGCGTCGAATTGGTTTTCGCAGGTAGGTCGTCAAAATCTGAATCAGAGGGATTATATTGGGGCTCAGGACTCGAAGCAAGATGCAAAACGAGAGAGGTACTGCGAGTGCGCTTCCCAAGAACAGACTGAGATTGAAGCAAAGTCGTTAAACTCGACATGGTTGTGCATGAGGAGGTTGAGAATTTTTCCTCAACCCACCAAACCAACGTGTAGCACCGCCACCGATCACCACTTTAAAGTTCAGTGACCTCACAAGGTCCACCAAAACGGACGCGCCTGCGAATGATAATGGATTCATGTCAGCCTCCTAGACTTCTTGAAAACAGCTGAGTACGCCTCAGTAAAATTACCTTCCTCTACACCTCCTCATGTCTTTGCGTTTCAGTGCGTTTCGCAGACTTTTGCTGGGTAAGCAGACCCTTGAGTTGGTGGGTGATACACTGGTGATAAGTACTCACAAGCGTTTCTCTAGGTTTGATAATGTCCCTTTCTTGCGTTTCTATTGGACTGGTCATATCCATTCTTCCGTCTCTGAACCATAGAAATATCTTTTGGATGATTGTTTCTGTTGAGAGCGCCTGCATGCTCCGGTCATTGTGGTCGTTAGTTCATTCATCCTTTATGATGTTTCGATAATATCGAGCGGAACAAAACAGGTGCTTTCGAAAGCCTTTCTTGAGACATCAACAATCCGTCGCTAGTGAGACTATAGGACTGTTTTTCCTCCTTCCCTTTGAACTAGGTCAGTGCTTTTGCCGATTCAAACACCCTTGGACTGACCATTATTCAAGTGCTGGCGTTGATTACAGCCACATCTCCCTTGGAACGAGAACGGACGTCCAACCTCTCACCGTTCATCCTCCAGATCATCATACTTGCCAATACAATCATTAGTAAGTACACAGAGACTCTATCATCTGGACATATTACATACAAGTCTTGCAGATCTGGGCTACACTGCGTGCCTTCTTTTGACTACTTTGGTTACCTCTGCAGTGTTTGACTCTAATATATGGGCCCGTGACATCGATTCCTCGCCATCGCCGTTTCCGGTCACAGTCCTTTTCAACTTTGTGTTTCCTTTCCTTGTTCGACGCCCGGCTACTCCAGTGATCAGCCAGGCCTTGGTTCAAGAACCGCATGAAACTCAGCCAAATATTTGTCTCCCGGGATGTCAATGTACCCACAAGCCGCATGCCCTAAGCTCTGAAGTTGACGCGTCGTCGATGACACAACCCCCACAGAGCCAACCCGTTTCGCTGAGTCGATCGCTTGTGCGTATTCCCAATGCGATGGAGCGTCGACTTTCCATCGCCGTTTCTTTTGAAGTGTAGTCGTAGGTTTCCTTAGGCTTGTACTTGTAATAATGATGCGATCCCGTGCTTGACGCGACATGTCACTGCGTGACTTTCACGCGTATGATTAGTCAGCGATTCAAGTATCATCGTCTTTTGTTGAGCAGTGCAGTGTTGTACCGCGACATGGAGACGCGAAATCTGCCTTTGCGCATCCTCTACACCGTCAGTGGATCCCAATACATCCTCGCTCGCTCCTCTTCTTTCGTCCCTGTCGCTGTCGTTCCCCTCCACGCTGTCAACCATTACGACCAGAGTCTCGTCAGTGCCACCGAGCAGCCCACCGCCAGCACCAGCAAAGTCGAATCTCGCCCCGAGTTTGGGACAGCTTCTCTCAAGGCATGTCTTGATGCGATTTGTATTTCAAGTCCAGAGCTTGTTCAGGACAAGCGTCGCGACTTTTCTGTTTATGTCCTTGACCCTCTCGAGTCAAACTCTGCCCCTGCGCGGGTCAACATCTCGAAGGCAACACCAGCATCACATACTTCTGATCCAAATTCTAATGCTCTTGAAGAGCCTCGCGGACTCGCTGTTGCGCTCGGACTGATGTCGTGGGCCTTGATGCCAGACGAGCGGGATAGTGTACCTGTGACGGGCACAGTGATCAAGCTGCCAACTGGCCAAGAAGCGCTGGAAGTAATTTTTGCTCTCAAGGAGGTAAAAATTACGCAATAGATTACTCTTGCTTCTCTAATTACTCCCAAACAGACTGTCGCGGTGGAAAAGTCGTCGCTGCCTGCCGCCCTCCGCACATGGGGCCTTCCTTCTGAACCTACAACAAAGTCTCGTGTTAGCGCTTCCATGTCATATCTGCGACAGCCTTCTGCCTCTGGTGATTCAGACTCCACAAACTATTCAATGCACAACTCAGAAGCCTCGAGCTCGAGTGCCGCTCCTTCCCCCTCATATCCCAGTCAGGTGCCTACTGACGATACGACTCTTGCCACTATTGCGTCTATACAGATGCGTTCTGAACTTCAGCAGAAACGTGCCAAAGCCAAGATGAAGAAGCCCCCGAAAACACCTTTCATAAATCCCCAGAATAGTGCAGCTGACAGGCTCCTCCTAACACATTACATTGGGCCAGAGAGAAAGAAGCCAGGCAGACCTCCGAATCCTGCATCTGGGTCAAGATCCACCAAAGGTATCATTAGGGCTAACTCAGAAGCCTCATTGCCGATGGGCCACAGTAAATATTCCGAGAACAGCGATCCCCAACTCCCACCAAAAGCAGATACTCACACCTCGGTCTCAGGAAATGCGAGGACATCTACAACGCCCTCGCAAAAACCTGCTACTCAACCATTCACATCTGTTCCTTTTAGTCAGTCACCACGAGATCCGAAAGCGCAGAGCCTACTTGATATTCTTACCCATCTATCTACATCATCTTCATCTTCCGATCCGGTTGTGCAGAATGCGGCCCTCTTGGCCGCTCTAGGTGCCATTGACTCTAGTCAGGCTGATGGATCATCGGCTGAAGGAGACAAAACTCCTGGCCCCCTCCTAGTCAATGCGTTGCGAGACCTT
Source organism: Tephrocybe sp. NHM501043 (assembly GCA_018855915.1). NCBI lineage: Eukaryota > Fungi > Basidiomycota > Agaricomycetes > Agaricales > Lyophyllaceae > Tephrocybe > Tephrocybe sp. NHM501043. The sequence continues at coordinate 160,399 of JABCKO010000001.1, forward strand.
ATTTCCGCCGTTGCGCAAAAACCAGCACCATCACCGTCAGCTCCCCATAACTCACATGCTTCTGTGCGAACTCACCAGCCTGACGACGACATCGTCCTGCTGGACAAGGAGAATGTAAATCCCACTGTATTTCGCAGGCGGAGCGAGAGAAGCGGCAAAGCACCTGACACAGGAAGCTCTACACCAAGTAATCCTCCCCATTCAACTCTAACACCGGGCCAGCCAAACACCGAGAACACTGCTCGTGGTCTCACCACTCGCACTAACACGAATGTTAACACTGCTCCAGTCGCCCCTGCGCCGGCGCCGGCGCCTTCCAACATCGGCACCCGACGAAAGCGTACGCTCAGCGACATCATGGACGAACTCGAGGCCAACAGAGACAAAGGCAAGGCAAGAGAAAGAGAATGGGTGGAACGACGAGATGCACACCGATACGCTCATTCATCACCAAGACGGAATGAGCTCTCTGCAATCAGACATTACCCTCGTCTGGTCTCTGACAATGCACAACCTCTCAGGCGTGCATCTGGTTCATACTATCGAACTGGAATGGAACCGTGGACATCCCCGCCAAGGCCAAGCGCGGAGAACCAGAGACCAGACAAGAACACTCACCAGCACCCGATCACTGTCGAAGACTCTGGACCGTCAAGGGTCTCTGCATCGTCTCCTGCCCGGGCCGCTGCTAAGAAGCCTCGTCGACCATACGTCATTCCTGAATGGGCGAGAACATCAACATCGACGCAACCCCGGTTGTCAGAGGAGGCTATTCGTGCTCAAGAACTTGCCGAGGAGCGGAAGAAAGAAGAGAGCAAAGCAAAAAAGAAAGGGGGCGACAAAGATAAAAGGAAGAGGCAGCTCGCGAGAGCTTCAAGCCCCCTACCGCAACAGACGAGTCGTCCAAAACCAACTGTTTTACAGTGTCCCCCTCCTGTTACGGTTGCGGGGGATCTTCCGGTCTTTGCAGTGACCTCAGCTATTCAAGATCGAATCAATGCCTTCTCTAGTCCTCGACTATTAGAACCCAAGTCACCTCGATCATCAAAACCCCTGCCACCATGTACGCCGCCCCGCATGCGTCATTCGGGTCTTTTCAGCCCCGGTGATAATGATGCCCTCTTCACTCCAATACCTAGCCGAGGGTTGCCTAACATAAAGACGCCCACTGCACTGGGATCTGCAGTGAGGATTAGGAAGACGCCGTCACAGAAAACACCGAAATTCTCTACAGAGGATGGAAATGATGCTTCTGGGGAGGAGAGCGAGGACGATTTTGAAGATGTTTTGAATCGGGAACTTGATAACGCCATAGACGACATCGACACGCTGTCCAGCTCCTTATCTACAGTCAGCAGTGACATAGGGATGGAAAATGGATCACTTCTCGCCCAAGATGCGCCTGTGGATGTAGATGTAATGCGGTCTGAACAATCCAAGGATACCGATATGGATATGCCAATGAAGCAGCACTGGGTCGGACTGCCTCCGTCATCTCCACCACCTCCCACGAGCCCTCTGCTTATGCCGCAAGACGACGAATCCGACGACACGATGCTACCAGCCGTTACTTCAGACGCCGACCCTCCCACCGACTCAGAAGTCTATTCAGATTCCTTCTACACCAACGAAACCTGTACTGACGAGGAGCTAGCTGAATATCTCCAAAGCGATTTTGGGTCCATTTTTGCCGCTCCTCTAGAGCAGCAACCTGTGTTTGAAAGCGATACGACACAGGTGAATATGCGCCTCTTCGACGAGTTCACCAATCACAACGCGCCATCCGATGGTCCTGACCCAACTGCCACCTTGGAACCCGACCTCGATGTGCTCCAAAATGGCCTCACAGAGTTCGACATGACGGAGTTTTGGGAGACATTCAAGCCGTTGTTGCAAGGTCAGAACGGCGTGGGTGCTGTTGACTCGACAATTACGACATCTAGAGATTTGATAGAGGGCCAGGCCTTCGACCCCATGTCTTTTGATCATGTGAAGTTGGCAGAGGACGTTCAGGCCTTGTTTAGCGGTTGTGTAATGTGAACAAGCACCTTGCTGTGAGTATATCTTTTTTGCCTGACTATCCGTTCTCATGATGGCATATTATAGCCTGATGTAACTCATCCAAATCATTCGAAATATCTGAAGCGAGCGAGAAATAAATCTATGACATCCAGCCTGTACATTATTCCACATTGGTGATTATAATTAGGAGCGCAGGTTTGCGTCTAGCGGTATTGATGCTGGCGAAACACAGGTTCAAGGCACTAGATACTGTTACAAAGCAAAAGTCTACAAGGGAAACTAGTGAAGTCACTTCAAAGCTAGTACTCAGCACTCAATCCGAATACATGTGTATATTTTTTCTTCCAATTTGCTGATTTGCTCAGCCAGTCGACAGATGTTCAGCGATAACTTGAGATTCTGATTCATGATTTATGCTGTGCATCCCATCAACCAACCCGTGATCGATTGATCCGTCAGAGTATAAAACCGGGGTGCTCAATCTCACAGCTCGAACGGCCCGACCCTTACCCTTCCCCTACTTACTCCCGGCGCTGGTCGCCCGCATCGGCCTGGTGCCAAAGAGCTGCCTTTTATCGCTGGACGATGTTCTTTACCTATATGTTAAGCTGCCTCCTTTTGGCATCTTTCTCGTATGCGCACCCTGTGGATTATAGAGCTCTCAGAGCTAGGTCTCCTGCACTCCAAGAACCGGTTTCCAGCGGCTCTCCACCCGGCGTGAATGAAGCTGTGACTGTAGATAACGCGAGCACATTCGATCTACAGTCATTGTTCCAGGGCAACAAACGCTTTCAAGAAACTCGAGTGAATTTTACTGCAACACGAGCAGAACGTATGTAATCCTCACATCTTCGAGTATGTGATCCATTTTCTTACTGCAGTATAAATCTCAGCCCCAGGAGTTATGTTCATTGGGTGTACAGATAATAGGCATGTCGACACTATCAGATGCCTTTCTTACAAGTTCTGACCATGAACTAGATTGAGCCCCGGTGACGTTTTTCAGACACCCGCTGGTAGCACAATATCACAGCTCAACCTTGCAAATCAATTCTCAAAAAAGGACCCAAGCGCGTTCGTCGTGTTGTACAATGCGGTTGTTCATCGGCGCTCATGCTTTTTGGTCTAGTGATGCAGCTGTTGCGTATGCTTTGAACTCTCTACGCGTCCAGCACATAGTCGTGTTAGGTCACTACGGCTGCCAGAGTGTTCATACAGCCATGTCCTCGCAACCCATGGACAGTTACATGCACCAATGGCTCCAACCCGTTGCTGATATTTTTAGTCGTTCCAAAAGGTGAGCTTATTGCGACCGTTTCTTGTAGAGGGTTCTGATCATTTTCAGACCTGAAATAAAGAAATTGATCATGGCAAGGAGATGGCATGACGACGCTGGTGCGGCCAGCGCTGATCCTGGTGAGAGTTGCCCATTCAATATCTGAGGCAGTTGATCTTACTCTTTGCAGACGCGTTCCGTGCCCTTGTAGAAGAAAATGTCAAAGCCACAGTCAAGCACTTGCGAAAGGAAAGCTTGCTTTCAATTGTGCGTCACTCGCTAACCAAGATGATATTTGTATTTAAAGCTTTATCAGGCCTATGACAAGAGAAATAAGAATCCAGCTCTTCAATTCAAGGTCTTTGTACATGGCTTCGTTTTGGATGAAGAGACTGGAGAGGTGAAAGATCTGGGTGTATCGTTTGGCCCGCCTGGGCAAATAATCCCGGAGGTCCCCTTTGAAGTGATTGTGGAGCCAACGATCCACAATTCGTTTGGCAAGTTCAAACCCAAGGCAAAGAAGCTTGATCCAACTTCGACATCCGCTGGCGTAACCTCTACAAGTACCTAGCCTTCCTTATCAGAAGATTAGTCTACATAAATTCGGTCTATTCTGTAGTTGAGCTTCGAGCAGTGCCAATTATCAGCCGAGTGACTACTCTGCTCAGTTCAAATTCAAAGAAAGGTTGACAAGTATCGGCCACGTGGTATCATGGTAGCACCATCATCTCCTTGTGTACTACAGTATAACTTGTGTTTTGACCAAAACATTACAGAGAAGGAACCCTCAAGTACGCGACTCATGCATCTAAGTGAAAAGGCCAAAGGGAAACAAAGAGCTGTTGAACCCCCTCGATCTGGAGACACACCTGCACAGCCGGATTCACTTCCAGAGGAGTCGCGCGACCTCGTCATTCGCTTTACTGAGGGTTACCCCGACCTTGTCGTCGATGTTGGCCAGCAGGACACGGTTCGAGATGTAAAGAGAAAGGTGTGCTTCATGAAGCTCATCTTCAGTTACTCGACCTGACAAACACTGTACAGATTCGCGAAGAACGGCCAGAGCTCAATGATCGACGGCTACGGCTCATACATTCTGGTCGACTGCTAACAGAAGGCACCTTCTTGTACTCGTGGTTAGCCTCACTAGAAGAACGGCAGAAGCGAGCAGCTCCTGACGATTCAAACAATTCATCTCAGTCTCAACCTTCATCTGTAATAACATGGATGCACTGTTCAGTGGGGCCCAAATTAGAACCAGGGGAGCCAGAAGAAGGTACAACCCAAGTACGTTTACTTTGTGCTCTTGCGCAAGCCCGCAGCATCTTACTTTCTGCATGTTCACTAGACAGCTCAATTGCAACCTGCCAGAGGTTTTGACCGACTGGCTTCAGTGGGCTTCTCTGAAGCAGACATTGCGAACTTCCGACGCCAATTCCACAGCCAGTCATCATCCAATTACCTCGACATTGATTTCGAAACTGAGGAAGAATGTAGGAAGTTCCAAACGATGTTTATTTTGCTCTTCCTCATGTTAATCCAGATGACGAACATGCGCGTGCTTTGGAAGAGCAGTGGATTGATTCCATTGACAATGCTGGAACAGCGTCTCTCTCTCAATCCTCACCCTCTAATATCACAGTTTTACAGGGAATCCTTCTCGGGTTCTTCTTCCCCCTCATACCATTCTTCTTTATGCGCAATTCTAAACCTGCCGTCTTCTGGGATGACGGCAGTGAATATGAACCTCCTGGCAATGTCGTCTTCTCGTGAGCCATTTTTACAACTGATTTCCTAGCCTAACAGAATACGTCAATAGGAGACGAATGCAAATGGGGCTAGTTGTGGGGTTTCTAGTCAACATCCTTTTTGGCATGTGGCGATTTCTGTTAGACTCGTCTTGAGTGTCACGCTTCTCATACCCATCTTTATTCATGTGAGCTTCTGTGCTGCTTCTTTACCACAGCGGACTTAAATCGTCTATATATATAGCTTTCATTTTGTCCCAGTCCTCTATCTCTTCCTTCCTTGCCAGCATGCTGAGCACTTCATTCCGCTCCCCCGTTTACACAATTGCTCCCGAAATCCTACTCGAGATTTTTACCCAGTGCCTACCGTCGGATGGCTTCCCCGTTTGTGGTATCAGGGCAGCACCTGTGGTGATCTCCCAGGTCTGTGTTGAATGGCGCACGCTCATTGTGAACTCCTCACACTTCTGGACATTTTTCGCAATCATGATATCAAAATCCCAATCCTCCCCTTCACCCGCTTTTATACAGTTATGGCTCAAGCGCTCTGCGTTCAAGCCACTTACATTTTGCTTCGAAATGGATTTATTTCCCCCTGCCAGCAACTGGACCCTAATCACGCGGGCGCAATCCATTCTCAATGTTCTTTCTGATTGGTCACATTGCTGGGAGGATGCCAGGCTGCTACTACCGGGTTCATACGCGTTGCTACAATTCGCGAGTAATCTCGACATGCCTCGATTGCAAAGTCTTGAGCTTACTTTGCGAAAATGTCATCCTGATGATTTCGAAGCCATAGAGCGCTTATGTCGAAAATGTCCATCACTCTCTTCCTTTACATGGAATAATAGATCCTCATGGGGCCGCTGGGATCGCGACCCTGAGGGTACATTTGCACCAAATGTTGATTGGAAAAGGTTGACACACCTCATTTACAATTCGTCCATTTCCCTGTCCACTTCGTACGATGTCCTATTTCATTGCACCAACCTCGTCGTATGCGACCTTCGTCATCTTGGCATTGGCGACACGCCCTCAGATGCACCATCGTTCGAGCCTGTCTTTCTTCCTCGCCTAACGACGCTCAAGATATACCAAGAATATCTTGACAGGGACTTGGGGTTATTGATGGACTTCGTCATTGCGCCGAACCTCTGCACCCTGTCCCTGAGTTGTGGTTGGATCGAGGATCCCCATTGGTCACAACAGATGATCTCACTTTTTTGCCGATCATCCTGTAAGCTGGAGACACTGTGTCTCGAATACACGGGCATCACGGAAAAGGACTTGATTCAGTGCCTTCAAGCAAACCACACTTCGTTGACAACCCTCGAACTTTATGATAGGCGTGGCGACGCCTGCGTTGGAAATGACTTACTAGGCATGCTCACTCATAATCATCACATCCACAACAAACATGCCCTCTGCCCACAGCTTGCGTCACTGACTTTGCACGGCGTTATAAAGGCGTCGTCCACTATGCTTGCAAGGATGCTTCATTCGCGATTGTTTACTCATGTTGATCTTGAATCAATTGGTACATTGCAGGTAACTTCGCAAAATACTTAATGATTCGATGACATGAAAGACATCACATATCCATTTTCCTTATGGTGTCAATTTTGACCAGCAGAAATGATTAATTCGCGACGCCCAGCTATGGAGTGAGTAGTGAAAGCATGAATTATAGAAAGATGTCTGTGCTATGGGCTTTATGAAGGTATTGGGAGTAATGCATGCATGCAGGAGGTATACGTAATGATGCAATTTGTATCGTAGTAAGTCATAATTTCGTGAGGCTCTTCATAGCGTTGGCAATAGCGAAACTCGATTTCGCCATAATCTGCCGCGACTCTTTCGTCACATCTGGCAAGGTCTGCACCTCGCTGAGTTTGTTAGCATGATCGCTCAGTTCTTGGAGGATATCATTTCCTTGTTGAGAGGAAGCTGCTGGAATATTGTCGTTACACACGGCAACGATGCTGGATACTATTGTGATGATCTGGGTCAAATTCTCGGTTAGAGAAGGGGAAGGTGTTGGACTGCGAACGGCCGAAAGGACACTTTGGATCGAAAAGACAATTGCTTCAGTTTGTGCCTCAAGGTAAGGCTATGTGATGACATGTCAAGTTTGGAAATCACATTGCATGATATATCGACCCACCTTGAGTTCTGTCCAGGCATCTTCGGATCCCTCGGCTTGAGCAGAGTCATCGGATAGGATGCCCCCAGAGTTTGTAGGCTGATCAAATATTGGCGGGGGGGAGTTTGTCTTCTCTGAGCTTGAATTATCAGACGGGGGTCGTCTTCTATTATCCATCGTTCGACTCGCTAGAGAAGTCGTAGACGTCTCTGTGAACCGAGTGCGATTTGAGATAGAAGTGGAACTGCTTTTGCGTTGATGCGAAAATTTGATTTCATCCACGGGCCGCAGTGTGGGCGAGAAACTGTTCGTTGCCGTTGCAGAGGCATAAGGCTGTTGCCCAAACTGTTCTTGCTCAGCCTTAGTGGCCTTGCGAATACACACCGTCCGTCCAATCTCCGTGATAGTTGCTGAGACATGACTAGCGGCCGCATCCAAAAGACTGACAGGTGACAAACCTGAGCTTGTAGCGTGTGTCTTGGAAGCAGCCACAAGGTTGCTGAGGGTAGCCTCTGCTCTGTCGCGCAGAGAGTGAAGAGCATCTATATCGACATCTGAACGCTCTCGCTGAGGCCGACGTTCGAATTCCCGGACATCGTCGATAATCGCAGTCACAGCATTGACGACGGACTTCATAGGCGCAAGGACCCTAGTAGGTGCATTTGACCGGCCTGCAGTGAGAAGGGCGTCGACAGCCGACAGGAAGGCTGTGACATGTATGTCGACCACTCCTCCGTCTGAAGAGACGGGTAATTGGTCCTCGGTGCGATCGAATTTCGGAGCTTGTACATATAGTTGAGACGTTACTAGAAGCACACATCAAGAGGTGAAGTTATAGAGTACGCGTAGCAGAACATACCTTTAACACTCCGAAGCTCAGTCTTTGCTTGCTCGTACTTGCGTTTGTAGTCCTTCAGTTGATGATCGAGGTCACGGATTACCACAAGATCAGAATCTTTTGCAGTCATAAGTTCATCGTTGCGCCGAGCTAGGTCACCGAGCTCTGATAGAAGGCCCTCCATATCTAATCGGAGTTGATTCACAACCTCGACGTCGGTCTGAAGTCTAATGGTCAGCTAAAACCAACGCAAATTTTGTGCTTACCGACCTCTCCTTGGCGGTTCTCCCGCTCTTCTTCGAGCGTCTCACAGCGATCTCTCAGAATCCGAAGCTCTTCTTCATCTTCTTGTGAGCGGCGAGTGGCGCGCTCCGATTCTCTCATGCGAATCTCTCGAAGTTCGTCGAGCTCTTTCTGTAAAGCGCGCATAGTCGACGTTTGTTCATCAGCACGCTGTAATAGAGTCAGTCACTTGTACGAACGCTGCATGAAATGACATCTCACTCGTTTGAACGTCGCAAGTTCCTCCTCAAGCTGTAGGACCCTAGATTCACTTTGACTGATTTTCTTATCCCTCTCTTCCACGTCTCCCATATCACGTTGAAGATTAGTGATTTGAGTTTGCATCGCTGCAATTTTATACTCATACTCTCTCTTCATCTTTTCTTGATCCTCTGAGGTACCGATCCTACCAGTAGGCTTGGAGACATCACCAATGACAGGCCGATCGATGCCAAAATACTCCTCTCCACTTCGTCCTTTCGTAGCATCGCGATCGTCACTGTCCTCGTCGTCGACATCTTTCAGCCTAGCGCTGAGACCACTGAGCCCGGCAGGTGGACTTTGTGGGCTCATTGGATAGTCGCTGGCGCTATCCAGCTCGCCATCTGTCAATCTGCCGCTGTCTCCACCCCTGTCACGTTCATCGATGCTCATGCTTCCGCTCTCTCTTTCGCGTCCGTACGGCACCTTGATGTATTCCTCCTCGATAGTGCTCTTGTTGGGTATGATCATACCGCTCGTAGCCGTCGTGCTTTGGTTAGGATTGACAGTGGTGTCGCTGTTTCCACTATTGCTTACAGCACCACTAGGGCGCCGGTACTCCCGAGTGGTATCTTGAGATGGCTTCCGGCGGGATGTGGAGCTCTGTGCAACACTCGCGGCGTAGTTGTCTTCACTAGTCCTCCCTCCATACAAATCATCATTCCTGCGGTAGCTATCTTCACTCCTGCGGCCAGAAGATATGACATCTACTTCGCTTGGGCGTCGCCGATCTTCTGAAGGTCTCCGGCTTGATACACTTCCACCGTAGCCACTATCCGAGGGCCTGTCCGCAGATGTCCGGCCAGAAACACGACCAGTGGGTGGAGCGCGAGGGGGCGAGGTACTTCGAAAGTCGGGAGCAGGATAGTCGTCATAGGATGCATTCCCAGACGGCTGAGATGTCTATTAGGTTCTGATGGAGTAGCGATATAGGACAGGAGGATCTTACATCTTCCTTGAACTCCGGGTATCGTCGTGAAAGCTCGAAGTACACGTCACTAGAGAGATCTTCAAAACGAGATGCGGGTAATGTTGCGAGTTTTTGACGTGCTTGGTTCCTCTTCGGATGAAAGTCACTTCGAAGCGGTAGGAAAGGTACTGGACAACAATTAAACACCGACGGTGACCTCAGAAGGAGAGGAATTTCAAACCTTCATTCTCACTCTGCCTTCGAACTAGCTCGTCATAAACATCGGTTGAAAGTTCATGAAACTGTTGAGACGTAAGACGGGTAAGCTTCTGCCTGGCAGTTGCACGAGAATTTGGAGGCGCTAATACATGACGTTAGCTGGAATTATTAAACGACTGGAACACTAACATCGGGCAAGATATGCAGCAAGATAGCGGGATAATTCATCAAAATGTGTTTTCGAAACTGTCCGGAAGTCAATTTGAGGCACAGCAGGGACGTTTTTGTCTCTGATAGGGCGATATGAGTCTGTTCTGTAGTTAGAGATGCCGGAGAAAGCGGTTGGGGTAGGCGATGGTGCTCTAGACGGCTGGCGCTTCATGATGGTGGTGGAATAACCTCAAGTTTCATGCGTATTGCTGTCGCCTTGGACAATGGCAACACGCTGCAATCGCATTTTCTACACAAACAAACAACCACACGTGCCTTTTGAAGGCTTTATTAATATTATTGAAGACTTCCAAAGTAATATATGTATGCAACGGTTCTACAGGCGTTTGGCTTCTCTCTCTTGCTTCCTCAAAGCACGCTTTCGAATGCTTTTGTGCAGCCCATGCGTGTAGCTGATAAACAAGCCTGGAAGTCCGATTACAGTCATCGCATAGTCCATCAACGCATGCGACCAGTATGGTGTCGATGTTCCTGGCCGGCCACTATATGCTGCTCCACAGGCCAAGCCAATCTTGGAGAGGACAGACCGCACGTATGGTCCAGGCTGAGGTATGAGGGCAGATGATGTCCGTATTTTTGAGAGTTTTGATACCTATAGGAGGTTGGTCTTAGAGAAATCACAGTTGCGAAGGTTAAAAATAAAAAGGACATACAACGAAGTAGGTGTTGACATGCTCCACAGTGATGTTATGAGCACGAACTTCTTCAGCAAGAGCGCTCGTAAAAGTAGCAAGAAATGCTTTGGTACCCGAATAAGTAGCCAACATGGGAGATGGAATGGCGCCTGCAAAAGAGCCGATGTTCAAAATCAAACCGCGTTTTCTTTCGAACATTGCGTCAGATCAGATACTTCCGGACTTATCATTAGGACTGGGCACCTTTGAACCATGCCGGGGAGTACTGCGTAAGTGACACGAAGTGTTGCATTGATGTTGATGGCGACAATATCTGCCATTTCTTCTTTGGGTGTATCTACGAGATATACGGGCATGGCATGCGACTTCCCAACATTGTTGACTGTTTCAAAGTGTCAGATCGTCAGAGACGAAGCAGCAGGTTGGGAGCCTACCGAGAACACCGATATCCTTGTCACCCAATACCACTGAAAGCTGTTGATAGTCAGGCTCGTCGTTCTTAGAAAAATCCATGGAGTGTATCTCAGTGGATATACCGGGATATTTTGAAGCTATAGCAGTAATTCAAAAATGGGACGAGCTACACCAGACCTGGCTCACCTATGTCCGAAGCCGTTGTTTGAAGCAGAGCCTTATTACGAGCCACAAGTAACACATTGAATCCTCCTTTTGCCAACTGGAAAGCGAACTCTTTCCCAATGCCGTCTGAGGCGCCAGTGACGACTGCCCATGAACCTTTTTTGGCACCAAACTTCTTAAGCTGTGACATATGGACTGTCAGACGCGTAAAACAAGTTCCTGAAAATCACTCACGTTCTTTCCAGGTATCACAAACGTTTGTAGAATCACTGAAAGCGTTTGATATACGAGACGCGCGATACTCAGAGACCCAAGAGCGAGGATAAAGGAGGAGAGATAAGGTTGCTCGCGTGCTGTGAAGACAATTCAGATAAGTAGTGATAATTGGGCTGGAATACTTGCCGAGTGACAGCGGAAGCTCCTTGAGTTGCTCCAGATCCATTTTGTAAATCGAAGATGGTATGTCGCTTGAAGCAAAAGCGTGAGTTGTCCAGTTGTCGTCCTGAGTGTGTGAATGGGTCAGAATGGAGTTATCACGGTGGCGGTGCAGTTACCATTTATAAATTATGGGGCAATAAGGAGGCGCCGCATTGTCAACTATCAACTACTACTTAGGATGCTGCTTTTGTTGCTCTACATCTATTCAGCACCAAGACTACCGATAAAATATTAGCGACTCACCTTAAGTAAACCTGTGGCGAGGCACATGCGGAAGTCCAGCGTCTCCCTTTATGACTCTGAAACGTTACTGAGCTCCTGCCCAGCAATAAGTAGTAGACGGCGCCGCATTGAGAAGTTAATAGTTAATTAGGCCAGGTAGACCTGTGGCATACATATGCTGAGTATGACAATGCACTCTTAGACTGGCGTCAAATATACAACACCATATTGGCATTAGGTGTTCACCCTAATCTGGTCCTCAGCATTGTTTATAATACGTCAACCTGTCGAGCATCTGACTGAGACATTCTTCGAAAACTACTTCATATTATGGACACTGAACAGTACGTCGATTATGTTTCCCCCGCATCATAGTACTAACTTCTAAGTAATTGAACTCGGCAGATTCAGAAAGGCTGGCTACCAAGCGATTGATCGCATATGTGATTATTACAGCAACTTAGAAAGACAACCTGTTCATGCCATGGTTGCGAATGACTTTTAATCTACACAACAACGCAAACCCATTCTTTAAGCGTCAAGTTCTCGGGTTTTAACTCTCCTTCCTAGGGGATATTCCTAAGCCATATCTTTACAGACTTCGTCATCCAATCCGATAACCTGTCTCTCGTAACATCATCCTTCACTTGTCAGTCTTCTGACTGGACCCAACACTCAAGCCTGGTCAACCTGCCCATGCTTTGAACAGCCTAAACATGCTATTCTATGAGCAGATCATGGCTCGTCACGATATTTTCCTCACACAAACTGTGTTGAACGGCATGTTTTGCATTCGCATGGTCATGGGCGCTGCCAGAACAACTGCAACCCATGCTCAGAAGGCATGCAAGGTTGATAAAGTTGGCACTGGCAGCATGGGAACAGGGAACTACTTAGTTATCGAAGACTGACGCAGGCGCCCTCTGTGTCGTCGGTTATTATGTCTCGTACTAAATTACAGTATTTTTTCTGATAGTCATTTTACCCAAGTGTAACGCGATTGCCAACACCACTGCCATCAGGTGGGGCAGATAAATTGCCATCGCGGTCTGATACGAATGCACGATATCTGGAAAACCATTAGCAAACAACTCTGAAGATTATGAAACACCCTGTACATGCGATCCAGACGTCGGCGCTCCTCCGAAGATACAGAGGGTCGCATCGTCTTCAGGACACGCTGAATGTGTTCAGAAGTAATTTCGTGCTATGGGCGAGTTGGATTAAGAATCGATGAATAGGGGATAGTACGGAGGAACACTTTACCTTCTTGGCCTCCGACGCAACCGCTACTATGCTGCGTCTTGGCTGTAATGCTTGTTTGATTTTTCGCAGCTGGACGTTGAGGATGAGATGAAAAAACAACACCCTCGTTGCACGATGCACTCACCCGTTTCTCTAGTGCGGATTGTTCTGCTTTGCTGTTGGATTTGCTATTCGACGGCCCACCAATCGTTTTGAATTCGATAGGATCCTCGTTGGGGGATGAATTGTCAACTGCATTGTGTTCCATGGCATGGGATATGGATGCATGGATGACTTCAAGGTGCGCGTTATACACCAGAGCTTGAAGGTCAGCACCAGAGAAGTCTTCTGTCGCTGCAGCTATTTCTTCCCAATCGACGGACGGCGAGACAGACACCCGTTGGCTCACCGCCTTCAAAATCTAAGGACATCATCAATCCGACAGACCGTTTTATTTGAAACGAGCCACGGACTTCTATACGTTCTTGTTTGTCAGGCATGCCGCACAAGAGTGATTTATCCAGGCGACCAGGACGCAATAGAGCCGAGTCTATTAGATCAGGTCGGCTGGTATATAGTCAGGAAGCACCTCATATCTTCCATGGTGTTTGACTTACCTTGTGGCAGCTAATACGTAGACACCATCCAGGCCCTCTGCTCCATCCATCTGTGTGAGCATCTGGTTGACAACGCGATCCGTTACTCCTGTACTATCATGCCCTCTGTTAACAGTCGCAGTTAGGCTCCGTCAACCATTAAATATGAGCATCACTCTCACCTTTTTGGTGCAATCGAATCGAATTCGTCGAAGAAGAGAACACAAGGCTTTGCGGCGCTAGCTCTTTCAAACAAATCTCGAACCTAACCAAACATGAGTCTTGTGCAGCCAAAACAAGAGTAAGCTCCTTGCCGATTTTTCACTAGCACCAATGTACTTGTTCAGGATCTCCGGGCCTTTTACACTGATGAAGTTGAGCCCACATTCCTTCGCAACGGCTGATGCAAGTAATGTCTTTCCGCATCCAGGGAAACCGTACAGCAATAAGCTGTGGAATGATTAAGAACCCAGTTCTGACAGCGAGGTATGAGTATGAAGTCACCCAGATCTTAGCCTCAACGGAGACTGTGCAAATATGGGGCCATATTTCGTCGGCCATTCCAAAGTTTCACGCAATACCCTTCGTGTTTCATGCAGACCTAAGTTCCATTAGCAACAAGTCCATGGGATTTTCTTTTGATATGCGCACCCCCAATGTCTGACCAGGCGATGTCCGACTTCTGCAGCTTAACGTCTCGAAGGGAGAGGGGTGTAAAGTCGACCTGCGCAGCCGTGAAGTCAGGAGAAGAAAGTACAGCCTGAATCAAAGTCAGGATATAGCATCCACCGGCGAAGATGTTACAACATACCGATTGCTTCGTAGCAGCAGTCCGGACGGCAACCTGATGTACAGCTCGTCCGACCAGGTCTTGCAAGTCTGTCACAGAGTAACCCTCTGTCTGTGTTGCAAGTGCGGTATAGTTAAGTGGAGAATCTGCATCAAGGCGGATGTCCTGCGCAGCAGAAAGGCGCCCAAGAACGATGCTTTCAATAATCTATTTACATACATATTTCAGCATACGTTTGATAGCATGAGAGCAGAAAACAACCTACGTCTCTTCGAGCGTCATTGTTTGGCGGCATTACTTTAATTTCTTCTTGGAAGATATGAGACGCATTGATCAGAGGATGCAGGGAAGCCGCCGATGCAGCAGTAGCCAGAAGAACCATTCCCCGCGTATTTGGTTTCCCAGTGGGCGAGGAAGAGGAATACAAGGACACGAACAACTCTGTGATCTGCCGAGTACGGAAATAATCTGCGTGCTGGCTCATCTGTCAGAAGAATGGGGTAACTGGGATATGCAATGCCATGCCTCTAGTTCTGTGCCAACTAATTTGTCCAAATTATCCAAGATCAAGACACTAGGCTTGTGCCATATCGCCTTATCAAACCAGTACTGCATGAGGGGTTTAATTATGGAAATAGGTTGTTCAGCATATCGAGAAACGTCGACGGAAAATGTATCTGTCGAATGTCAGTGAGAGTCGGCTGAAGAAGATGTCGTTTTTACAAGCATATGTTCTCGAATCCTCTTGCATGGTCCCAGCCACATGGTGGACGATGGATGTTTTCCCGGTGCCTGATCTTCCAGTCAGAAGAAGAGCAGAGACTATAGAACTGTGAATTTGAGGTTCCTTGTCTTTGACCAGAGGGCTTACCACCATGTATTGTGTCCGTATAAGAATGAGCTATAAACTTTCTAAGGCAGAAGTTGATTGCATTCTCAAGGATGTGGTCGACGCCAGCAAGGGGTGCTGTGGAGGTAGTGGATCTGAGACAGATTGTCAGTAGAATAACGATAAATAGCGTTTAAGGATACTCACGAGATCGGGACCGTACCCGGCGTGCGATCCAATTCCAGCTTCTCGTTTAGATGTTCTCGATCGTCAGATGAGAACAACCTGTCAAGTCTGATTGAGCAAGGTTGTTCCCGAGAGTTTTCAATATTTACATACATTATAATATCCCAATCTTCCACTCCTCCTGGTGCTGCAGGGAATACAATGTGGCTGTCTGGAATATCAGCTAGGGATCCAACGAAGATCATGTCTTTGCGTTTAGTGTCATCGTTCATGTTCTCTTTATCGGAAGCCGAAGACTTTATAATACGTGCAATGGGAAGTGGGGGAGGAATCGGGGGCGGCGAGGAAGAGATAGTGGGTTCGTGCGGTGGGGCAATACGCTTTAAAATGAACTGAGAACAGGATATCAAGCTCCCATCGTTAATATCCTTTGAACCAATTAGTTGTTTATAGGTTTCTACTGAGACAAATCCGACGAGCTCAGGGCCTGAATAATCGGGTAGAGCCACATGAGATATCCCACGAGGCAAGACTCGAAGAACACATGGGCCGTGCATGAGCACCTTAGAGCTTGCGTCTTCCGGGGTACCGTGAAGCGATTTTGCTGCTCGAGGCTTGGTGTCTGCCTGCCGATCTGATCGATGGAGTTTCGGAGCGATGCTCACTTCGGTATTCGTAGTCAGGAGAAGCGCGCCGCCTTTCGACGAGGGATCTATGCTGACTGTACGATGAAGAGAGTGCTTAAGTAAATTTTGGGCGATACGAACGCGAACTTTGACGCACCGACTCTTAGCCGTACTCGTGTTCTACCCATGACCCATACATCGATTTCTTGGCCTGCTTTGGCAACGCGAACTTGAGAAAGTAGAGTGGATTCAACGTGTGACGCGTGAATTTCCTGGGAATGAATGAGGATGGACAAACGTAATACAAGTCGTCAACTTACTATGATATCCCAGTCGTCCGATGTGAGCGGTTCCGTTGCAACTGACTGAGCTAAAGGTAGGTCATGAAGTAGCCCAATTTCTACCTAAAATAGATTGAGACATTAGTTAGGGTTAATTGACGCGCATTTGGCGCGTACCAAATCCCCTTGACTTAGGCCAAGGCCTTGAGCATACTGGGGATCGATTTCAACAGTTTCCAGCGTCTTCTCTGTTGATGGGGCAGAACTGAAATGAGTCAGGGAGGAGGCCGAGGCCATTCCGGTCCATCCAACGTATGCCTCTGTCTCGTCTTGTTTCTGAGGAGTGGAAACGAGCTTGAGATGAATAGCAAGATGTTGGGGTCGCTACATGGATGATTAAGAAAAAATCTGACTTGAAAAGGGCCTGGGAGCGCACAACATTCCGTTCTAGTAAGGGCCCATATATAGATATGGGTAGGTTGACTAGTGACGAGCGCAAAGAAACATAGTGAATACGAGCTCTTCGAGGCATGGTTTGAGAAAAAGAGGTGCTAAAGTTAACCGGTAATTCAAGTAATAATTAATTCGGCTATTCGGCCCGCCAATATGCATTCACTAATTCACATGTATTTTTCCATCTAATCTAAATCAGATTAAACCTAGTTACTGTTGCTTAATGAATTTTTTCCCCAGCAAAACGAGATACCCTTTTTGGAATTGAGTCGAAAGGTCATCTCTTCCTATCCAATGACGCCACTAATCCAAGCCAGGATCAGCGAATGCAGGACAAAAACGCGTTTGAAAGACAGATGGCTCTGCAACATAAGACCTGCATATGTTGCTTAGTGTTCGAGCATTCTTTCAGGACTGCAGGTGGTCAATCGGACAGCCTGTGTTGCATCCGCTCCATGTACAAATTCTGATTATTTCTGCATTGTGCTCGGCAGGGTGTACTTAAATGGAGACGTGGAAGTAGCAGACATGACCGTGCGTTACAACTGTGACTTTGAAGTTGGTGGTTAACAATTGTGGGTTGCTGGATAATCGGATTTGATTCATTCGAATAAATTTACCTCTGAATTGGCTTTCTCCCGCACTTCCGCCCAACAACGACATCTCATAGCAGCGCAATACGTCACATTGTAGTTTGCTCGTATAATAATTATGGAATGGTTCTCCCAGCTCTGATAGCTTTGGCAGCTTCGCTTTGTGCCTCATCTCGCAGGTATCGGGCAAATATTTCTGTGTAGTGCTCTTTTGCCTGAAACAAGCCATCCATGATCAGCCGCTAACGCCATTATTATACGATGCGACTTAGCACAACTCACACTTTGCGTTTCAACCACGCTCTTCCTTTTTTCCACCACAGCAGCATACTTGACCCATGCTTCGTTCACTTGCTCTCTACTGAAACCACGGTGCTCCTGGATAACATAGTCCCTGATAATCCATGGAGCAAGCGCGATGTCGACCAGACTGAACTCTTCACCGAAGAAATATGGCCCCTTGACTTCCTTGACATATTTCCTGAGAGCCTCGGCATACTCCCCTAGGTATTCAGTCTGCTTTGCAGCATCCTGCGCTTGTATCAAGCGTCCAGAGGCGGGGACGATGGACTTGCTGATGAAGTCAATCCAAATTCGGGCGTGGGCGCGTGAAACGGGATCGGCTGGAAGGAGTGGCTTCTGAGTCGGGTACAGGTCCTCAAAGAACTCGCAAATGACCAGTGACTCATAGATTGCCCGTCCTTTGTACTCGACGGCCGGAACGAGGCCTTTCGGATTGATGTCTGCAGTGTGGTATGAGCGTGTATTCCATCAACTAGTCAAACGAGCGTCTGTGTACCTAGGAAGTGTTGTTCCTTCTTGTAAGGGTTGACTTCTTTGTACTGGTACTTGATGCCTTTCTCCTCCAGTGCAATCCACCCGCGTTGAACATAGGGGCAGAACTAGTAATGATTGGTAAGGAGGCATTAATGAGAACCGGTGAACATTGTATCACCCATCCAGCATGATAAACCAAGTCCTGAGGTTCCTGGTGTGCCGCAACGAGTTTCTCTGCAAGTCCCGTTGCGTGAGGGAAAATCTGAGCATCTGGAATAGACATT